>JAABNY020000013.1:436712-451524 GCA_015164015.2 Brevimyrus niger
CGCGCGGCAAGAGGGAGGAAGGGCTTGGATTGCCTTAGACGCCCCCCCTGCCCCCGCCCCCCCCCCCCCCCCCCATCTGACTCCCCACGGTGCCCAGAATGCCGTCCCATGCCCGCCTACACAACTGGCACCTGACAGAAGCGCGTCCAGCGCCGGCCAGCCGGAGCGGCTCCCCCGAGCGGCCTGGGGGGGGGGCGAGTCGGCTGACTCTGGCCCCGGCCGTTCGATTCCTCTGGGGAAGATCCTCCGTAACTCAGAGACACAAACAGTCTGGATGGGGCCACAAACACTGACCTACTCAATCGGATTACGGAAAACACACTGATGGCAGCGCAGTCACCCAGCCCGAGTCGCCCTGCAGCTAGACCGTGGGGACTTTCATTTAAATGCTATTTGTATGCGAGTTGAAGGCTGCAGTCAAAATCATAACAAGGGCTCACAGTCCCCGTTACAGGCCACTATAGACTCTGCCTTTACCAGATCAGCTGATAGTGTCAGGCGAGTACAGCTCAGCTATGAGCTCCGTACTTCAGCAGAACAGCTTTCAGCCTGTTCAGTGAACTGGAGCTGAACGGCAGGCGGAGGAAACTCGCAGGAAAACATGCAAACTCAACTCAAAGGCTGGAGAGGCGATAACAATGTGCTGAGCCGGAGCACCACCCCGCGCAGGCCGCCACACGAAGCCGACAGATGATCGCTCCCCTTCCCGAAAACAATGGTGACAGGGGGAGACTATCACCACGCCCATCCCTGCCTTCTCTGCGCAGAACACCACCTACAGGCCACGGAGCAGCACTGCAACAGGCCGAGTGGTGCAAACGCGAGCAGCATGGAAAATCAAAACAAACGCACCATATTTTTCCTTTTTTTTTTTTCCATTCCACCCCTCCCCCCCCTGAATTCCTAAGCCTGACAAGTTGTCATGGTTACCTGGGGACCACAGTCTTCCACAGAGTGGAAAGAGGGCCGTGGGTAGCCTCCTGGGGCCTTGTGGTCCAGCCATGGACCAGGATGTTGCTCCTACTGATTATTATATATATATATATATATTTTTTTTTTTTAAAAAGCAAAACATACTGGTTTCTGTTTTCCTGACGACGGCGACCCATTCAAGGACACACAAAAGGATGAGTGGGGTAGTGTGGCTGGGCCGTCTAAGATGCTGGATTAAGGCTCGAGTCTCCTCAGAGGTGTGGGTTTGAATCCCACCAGCCTGCGTTCAGCCAGGCCAGAAAGCACAGCATGCCGGTCAGAGTCCAAACATTTTGGAGGGCAGTGTGCGGATCAGAGGGTTTGGGCAGATTGTGGTCTTTCTGGTAAACGTTTCACATTTACCCTCAAAATGAACGGGGAACAAGAGAAAAATCTGCATGTTTCAAACTCAAAAGAAACGACTCTATGTGAAACATTCAATATATTTAGTTTGATGTTTGTTTGTGTCCTTCCTGGATGTGGAACGCAGAGTTTCTGTTACGTCTCGTTGGACGATGCTGCCCAGGACTCAAACCCCTGACCTTCCGAGACCTTCCGACCCACAGAGAGCCTGGGGGAGGAGCCATCTTGATCTCCAGGTCCATCCATGACACTGAGCAGCGGTGGGGGGCGGGGCATGATAACAGGGCGGCCCCCAACATGGACAACCAGCAGCAACATCCATCAAGGGGCCAAAGCCGTAGGGGACCAGGAAGCTGCCCCACCCAGGCAGTTACAGGAGAGACTGGGGCACAGTGCTAAGGACTGAGAAATTACCCAGAAGCCACCGCCTAACTGAGCTTCCCCTCTCCATTCTAAGGACACACACAAGGTGCTGTGGAATCAGCCTCCAACAAACCTTCTTAGATGTCCCCCCACACGGGGCCTTGTGACAGACACGGCGCGAGCAGGCCCCCCGGGCCAGAAGGTTCTGATATACATGTAATGCCTGGCAACCATTAAAGGGGGTGGGAAATAAAACGACATTCAGCAGGACAGGGTTTCCAGACTCCGAATTAGCTCAGTTTATTGCTTCATGCTACACAGTAACCCCCCCCCCCCCATTGCTTAATACAGAACATCAAAAGACAGCCGTCCATGTGCATGCATGAGAGGAGGAAGCCAAGGGAAGACTGCAAAGGGCAGATAAGGGGGGAGGGAGCAGGTAAACAAGTGGAAGAGGTTTCTGTATTGAAGACTGGGCTTGAAGGCCCTGCATGTGGCGAAAAGCAAATCAGCACCTGAGTGCAGCTGTGACACTTCTGTCACTTCAATCGACCAATCAGCCGAGTCCCCCTTTAACCACGCCCACGATTAAAGGGTCACGCCTTAGCCACTCCCATTCTTAAAGTGCCAAGCCATTCGTTTACTGTGCCTCATTGAGGAAGAATAGATAGGCTGATTGATCGCAGTCTGTGCATTTGCGTGGTGTTTTCGTGGGCTGGGCAGGCAGGAGCTGCTAACCCGTTCAATTCCCTGAAAAATCAGAGCGACACAAGCTCTCCAGAAAGAGCTCTAATTGCTGCTCTCAAAGTAAGTAGCTGTATTGCCCGTTACTCGTTTACAGTAATAACGCATCACTGCTCTCTAGCCTGTTTCACAAGTGTGCTGCTTTCTGGTCCTAATTGACAGTCACTTCCGTTCAGGGAAAATAAGTGCTTAATTATAGCCTAGCTGAATGTGAGAAGCCGTGTACCCGCGGTGCATTCTGGGATCCCTAAAAGAGCAGAAAGTTCATTGGGAACTGAGCGCTTCACCCGCTGTCCCACCTCGGTGCATTAGAACAGCTCCGCTCCTCTTTTCACTTCTGAAAGAAGGGGCCGTTTCCCTGTGACATGCGTCAGTCTGGACCTGCCCACAGACCAGCTGCGGTCTTCCACAGAGAGCCTCGTTCACAGACCGACAATGGTTCCCGGACAATGGTTCCCGGACAATGGTTCCCGCCGATGGGGCGGCTGTGCTTCTCCCTGTAGAAGTTCGGTACATAGAGAAGATGGCGACACAGGGAGACGGAACCCTGACCAGTTCCTTAAAGCCGCTGGGACAGTTTGGGGTCTGTGGGTTTGTGAATAAAAGCAGGAACAGTGAGAATGCTTCCTGTCCTTCTCCACACCAGAAGCTACAATTCAATTTAGGAATGGTGCAGGAATCCCTTTGTGCCTGTAGAGTAAACCGTCATTTGATAATAATCCTGTTTATTCACACACGGCATGTGACGGCAGGATATTTGGAACCCATTAAAAAAACAGGTAAAGAGAACAGACAGACCCAATGTCTGAAGCAGACAAATAAGGTTATAATAAAACTGAACTTCACTAAAGAAGCTGATCAGAACCCGCAGAAATATTTGGTAATGTCATCTTAGAGAAAGTCAGGCATGAAAACACTCGTTTGCGCTTTTACGAAATGACCAAAAAAAAAAACGAGACACTACAATTAGCGATCGGAGCAGAATCACGGCCGAATCCGGCTGATGGCCACTTGTGGACTTCATTTGCATCCGCTCGTAGTTTTTAATTTCCGAACGGCAAAATAACACTCGTAAGCTCTGGTGATTGGAAAGAGCACTTCAGACGAACTAAGTGCAGAAAACATAATTAGTTAAGTGAATCCCCTGCATCCACAGCGTGGAGCCATGAACAGCAGACACTAAGCGGGGGGGGGGCAGATGCCATGGGGCTGTTATTTTTTTGTTTCGTTTTACTGCGTTCCTCACACAACAGTCACACAATCTAGTATTAGGAAAGAGATCCGTGCCACTCCTCCCCACATCCTTATTCGCGGTCGAACCCCCAGCCGTCCTGTCGTGTGGCCGACACCCCATCCCTCTTTCCGGCAGCCAGTCAGATTCGGCCCTGCTGGCTCCGCCTCCCCTTCACCCCATTCCCAGAACATATCGATCGCGAGTAAATAGCACTCTGGGATCGATACCACTCGCTGTCACGTGAAGAGGACCCTCTTCGCCATAAACACCCACCCTTCTGCAGGTCTGCGTTCGTAAGCAGCATCGCAGACCTGCGCTTTCCGAGGTTTTACTGCGATCATAAACTGTAACCGCCGAGTCTGTCGCGCAATAAATACGCCATCCATACCCGTGACTGCGCATGGCCTTCGACATCACTTCCTCCATATAAATTCTTTGCACGTATACAGAAAACTGCAGGGCATGATGGTTTCAGGTAAGAGGATACGAAAATGTGTGGGATGAGTACACCACGCGGAGTTTACAGGTGTCGAGGACCTGCCACATACTACCGCAAGAACTTATTTAAGGAGTTTAACATCAGCAATCAGTAGTAGAGAAGGATACACTTTTATGTGTCTTTAACAGCATTTTATTTGCAGTTTCGTTCAATGGAGTGCAAAGTAAAAAGGATCTGTAAATACCACAGGTTCGATTATGTATGTTGAGGACACGAATGCTGTCTAGGCCGCACTGATTAAAATGCATTTACAGAGTTTCCGCTGAAAGCGGGAACTTCACACCACTGGCAGTGTCACTCCTGTTAACAAGCCGAGGAGGCGAGGTCGTGTGAATCAGGCCGGCGCACAACGGTCCAATTAGTGCTCCTGGCACAGATGAGCGTGTTCTCCAGCCGGCCTCTAGAGGGCGACTGAACTGTCGCCAACGCAAAGACGTGGCAGGGAACATGGTTAATGAACCGGCGAACGAATGGCGGCGGTAAACTTCACAGGGAGAAGAGACAATGAAGACAAGACCCTAATTTCAGCGAGCTATCTTCATTACGCTCGACGTAATGAGCTGTCAGGTGTGACCCGTGAGATTGGCGGCGGAGGCAGCCAGGACAGAATGACTGTCGGAGCCGGGCGTCGAGAGCGACGGTGCAGTGAGCCCCCGAACCGGGAGCGGGGGATCCCAAACGGCGGGATAACGGAGGCTAGCTCATTAGCAGGTGCTACCGAGACCTTCAGAATGAACCTTCGGGAGATTAGAAGAAGTGTTTGTGTTTAAACAGCAGGAAGACTAATGGAAAATCAACAAGAAGCCCATATGGTGGTAGGGTTCAATTAAATATTGATCTGTGAGTAAAGACAAAAAGCCCGTGCCTTTGGAAATCAAAGCTAAAGAGTCTCCCTCTGATGCGGCTGCCTGACCTCCAGGCATTCCACGCGGCGATGTAGGCGAGATCCTGCCTACACGAGACCCAACGTCGGGTGGCAATGCACACTCATCTCAGCAGGACGCTCTCCGAACGGGAAGGGGGGAGGGGGATCATCACCTTCCAGGGGCGTTCGGGACCACATGAGGTGTCACACGGCCCCCGCAATGCCACACGAACACCTCCGAAGATCAACGCGGGGTTCGCAGAAGCCCAGAAAGATGCTGGTCTGTCAGGAACATCGTCTACCAGACAATGTGAATAACGAAAATGACACCATCGTAATTCGTCAACACTTATGAGGGGAATATCGATTTCCGTTCCTCTTCCAGCCTGAGTCTGGATGCTTCATTACTCATGGGAGGTTCACTTGGGGACAAAAATTGTGAGATCTGCAGAACTCGCCGAATCGTGACAAGCTGCCCTGGGCATCTTCCTCTGAGCTATGAGGTCTTGGCTCTTGGGGATGTTAAAATATTCATTAAAAGGACATTACACAAGTATTCTTAGGGTGTCGTAGCACATTACGACGAGGGAATCACATTGACCGTTATCCAAAGGTTCCGGCGGCGCGGCCCGGAATTGCAGGAGCTGTTTATTAAACGAGCTAAACGCTCCAACTCAGTGTAGCTTTCATCACGGCTTGGCCTCGACCCACGAGCCCAGCGGAACAGCACAGCAGGATATCGTGCGATCACAGCAATCCACTTCACCATCGCGGAATTCGGTTTCACAAGCGCTTAACCTCTCCGCAAAAGGAACCTCCGAAAATACTCTTCTTGGGCCGGCTAAACCCTTCCTAATCCCTCAACTGTGAACCGCAAGCCCCGGTTAAATCAAGCCTAATTCTTAAATTGCAAACGGCGGGCTGTCCCTGAGGGTGAGAACGGCGTCTCCGACGTGCACAGAACGTGAGCTTTGTCTACCAATTGATGCTCACGGACCCATAACAAGGCGAACGACGAACACATGCTGATTGAACGAGCTCATATTCTCCATGATCCACCGATGCGGGGCCCCAAAACAAGAGAAGCCGCATCCTTGTTGGGTGTCTGTCATTTGTCACGGGCCCCAGACCCCTAGTGATGTGGCTTCACACCAGCTGCCTCCAAAGACCATTCCAGTTAACCCCAGTGCATTGATCACCATGATGGATGATGTCAAACCCTGCCCCAGGTCCTCAATCCCCCACCATGGATAAGATAATGATTAAAGATCTCCAATGCACTCGCATGTGGATCTCATCAAAATGGGGGGTCTGCCCCCCGCTAGCAACTCAGTCATCACCTACAACACCAGCAACTACCTGGTGTAGTGCCCAATGATAACCTCATGGTCGTTAGAAGTAGAATGATCTGAACACCTGCCTGTGTTATAAGGCTGCAGAAAAGCCATCATGGAATAAAAATATGTAGAGCAAGACGTCTCAGAGGAGATCTCCGGCGAGTCTGATTGGGGAGCTTGCGTGCGGTTTCATTCCCCAATCTGCAATAGCGTCATACTTTGATCTTAAGGACCACAATGCGACAGCGCCAGACAAGAAGAAACCTTCAGCACGTGGTGGAGACCATGCCCTGTCGGAGGGACCTTTCGGATGAACTTCCAGTGTGGGGTGAAGTGTTGCGCGCTCACTGCACACCTGCTGGGGGGGGGAGTGAGGGCCCTCACAGGGGAGCGGTGAATGAAGATCGAGCCAGAAGTTGGGCTAACGCTGGTGCCGCCTTCCCAGAATGCTCTCCTGAACATGAGCAGCTGTTCTGAGCAGCCACACTGTTCGGGGGTGACGCCGGATGGCGAGTCTTCATTCCACAATAATTCATTTCAACCTCCCAGAAAGGGCTCCCTTTTAGCAAACCCCTTCCCCCACCCCACCGCCACCCCAGGCCGCCATTCCGGCGAACTCAATACAGCTGGCGCCACACAGTCGCGATTAATCTAATTGCCCTCCACTTCCCGAAGCAGCGAAGTCGAGATGAGGACTGATGGATGCTCTCCCGTGCGAGGAAGTGGGAGACACAGTAACACAGGCAGATAAAGAGCGGGTCTGGATCTGCTCGGCGGGACAGAACGTTCCCTGGCCCAGACGATGAACACGAGGCCCGCATGTCAGGCGAAGGTAGGAGCCGTCACTCTGCTCCAGGCGTACAGTGTACCTGCACCCTCCCCCCCCCGGCGGGCCCCCCATGCTGGGCCCTGTGGGTCTGCTTTTGGAGGGTCTGTAACCAATTCTCTTTCGATTCCAAGTAGCATGTGAGGAAGCTGGAATTTGACCTTTCTGGGACCCCTGAGGGGATCAGAATACGGGGGGAACAGTGAAGGTAAGGCAAGGCTGTCACAGCAGGAGAGGCTCCCCTGTCCGGTGTGACCGTGACCTCTGGTAACCCCACACGCAGATACGGGTGATTCAGAGGAATTTCCAAAGAGTGCAAGTCTGCATCGCTACTACCTTGCTTTCCTGTACGCAAAGATTAAAACCCCATAAATATACGATCCAGACATCGAAATACATTCGCCTGCTGCGTTTCGGTTTTACAGTCTGTTACGCCCAAAACTCAGCAAATTCACCTTAATTTCCCTAAGCAGACCTGTAAAAGAATACCTGCTGTGATTTATGAAATCTTTCCCACGTAAACAAACTTTAGAATAATGACGACCCGTGCTGCATTCAGATGAGCCCCATGCAGGGCAGGTGCCGCTGTGACATTTCACGCTCAGAGAGTCATGTGACCAGCACAGCGTCGCAGAGTTAGCATGCCTGAAAAGACACTGCGCACATGTTGAGGAAATTAGCAGATCCCCCATCAGTTCGGCAGACACTCAGCTATATATTTATATATGACTGTTCATCTTATGTATTAAAATACCCACAATGCCATGGGTTAGTGCATGTGTGTGTGTGTTTGTGTGTGTGTGTATGTGTGTGTCAGAAACAAAGCAAGACAAAGAGGGGGAGGGCCCTTCCCCACACCCCTATTCATCACTGGCCAAGATACCAGGCTTGCCCCTCCAAAACGGACCAAAAGGAGCTTATTCCAAAGGCATTGTTTGGGGGTAATGGGAGCTGATAAATCTTACCTCCTCGCCTGTCAGGTAGTACGCTGAGAGCAGGCCGCCGACATAGCGAATGTTCACCTCGAAGAGGGATGCTTCTCCATTCTGGAGGGGAAAGAAATGTATACAAAGATCCGTCAGAAACCCAGAGACACCTCACCCTCACCTCACTAAGAGAATTCGATCACACAGTTTAAACACACACCAGGCACTAGTACCACTGCCGGGACTTTTCTTGAAATCCCATTTAAATGTAATTAACAATCCCTGACACACTTTGAAGCAGAAACCAGAGTAAAAAAACATTTGTCAACGTCTGTGTTTGCGACAGTCACGCTCGCACGTGACCTCCCGCACCCCGTCTTTGTGGAGATCCCAGACTGCAAATTGAGCAGTCTTCTTTTGTTTTTTTTTTCCCCATTATTTGTTCACTTAATTTCCATTCACATTTTCACTTTATGCTGGCTGGGGAAGAAGAAAGGGGAAGAATTTAAGTGCAAGAAAAACACTCTACAGTACTGAGGGCTGAAAACTTCAGGGCCAGCGTCTGACAAACAGTTCATGTCCATTACACTCATCCTACACAAATGTAATTATAAGGGGGGAAAAGTGTTTAAAAACATCGCTGCAAGAATGCACAAGTCAGTAGAAGCTTAGGTTTCAAGTCGCTAATAGGGTAGAACTAGGTTTACTGTTGGCCTTACAGTATGAGTAAAGCTAGTTAGGTTTAGGTTTAGCATTTTGGTTAGGTTTAGGGTTATCTAAGATTAGGTTTGAAATGCATGAGCAACCCTCTCTTTTTTTCAGCCATCAGCCTTCATCTATTCCTACCAGCAGTCCAACCAGGAATTTATCAAATCAATATCCCCCATCTGCGTGTCAAAACAGATTTCCTTTAACAAGGGGTGTTAGTCCTGACGGGTCTTAATCTGCCATTTTAAAGCAGGAGGTGACTTTATTTGATCATCTGCGCATTCTGTTAGATCCAGGAGCAGTCAAACAAATTGTGGTGAGAATGGCAGCCTGATAGCAGACGGTGGACGTTTGAGGCTGGTAATGGCTTTGTCGAGACCCAAAAAAAATAAAAAGAAGCTTGCGTCCGCCCAAACTGGAAGCGCTGGAAGTGCACGGTACAAGTGATGGTGATGGAAATAAGGGGTTTCCGGAAGAGATTGGCAGGGTCACGGTTTGTCGAGGCGGTACTGGCCCACGGCAACTGAACCGAGTGACCCTCTGGAGTAACGCAACTGAAATGCTAGCAATTACCATGGTTCCCTGGCAGATAAAGGCAAACAGAATGACAGGACCCAAGCTTTGGGCCCCTCCACCCCCCCCCCCATCACTGCCACTGGCTCTGTTTGCTGTAAGGCTTCACTGTTACCCCTCAGTTAATAAGTACACCGATTAGCACAAATTGGAAGCAGGCAGGAAAAAGAGAGAATTACAAAAAAGAAAAAAAACAAGAATAGTTTATTGAACCCAATGGAGAAATTGGCAGACATATATATGTGTGAGGGCAAGTTTGGGGGTCACAGTGTGGGGTCAGTCAGCGTGATGGCCCAATGGCAGCATCAGTGCCGGACCCAGGATTCGAACAGGCGACATCCGGATCACGCACGCAGAGTCCCAACCTGCTGAGACACCCTCCCCCAAACGAGGGAGCTTCCGGTCACTGGGGGGCTGATCTGTCAGCTTGAGAGACGGCCAATTAGGGGATGGCACTCGCTGAGGGGCATCTCCAGCACTGTCTGGGATGGATGCCTGTCTCCCAGCAGAATGACTGGTCAGGCACCCCTCGCTGTGACACTGACACATTGACAGGCATTTCATCTGCTAAAGGTATCTATATGAGCCTAATTATACACCTCACCCCCCCCCACCATTTCTCACTGGTTTTCATAGCACAAAGTTGCCTGGGGCCAGTGGGCCATCGCTAAAGCCAAGCAATTTATTCCCAGGCAAAAGTGCTACGCAGCGATGCATATACATAGCATACGCAATACAGCGCCCCCTAGTGTCCACCTTGAAACTAAAAACCTTACTTTTATGGAGCAGGAAAAAAATGTCCCTTAAGCGTAATGGCCAAGAATAGTCAAAACCCAAGGGATCAATGTCATACTTAAAAAGTTAATTTAGGACGAGGTATCGCTGCCTTGTTAAGCACATAACTTCCCCGACGGGTTAGACCACCTTTGATCCATGGAGGGTCTATGACATACTTCAGGTACTTAAAGTACAGTCTTAGCATCTTCAAAGATCATTATAAGCTGTATTATAACCAGAAGAGGAGACTTGAAAATGTTTCAGGTCGCCAAGGCGAATCTGAGGAGAGCAGGAAGGGGACGCGAAGGGAATGCTAAACAGTGCACCCCGCCGCAGCAGAGCTACCCAGCCCACTGGGCGCCAGTCCCCTGAATAAACATCCAGTGGGAGCAGGGGTGCAGTGGAGAGCCAGCTGCAGAACCCCCCCCCTCCCAAAAAAAAAACAAACACACTTCAGAAGAGTGGCCACCAAACGTTTTATTTATACCAAGGGCAAGTATGAAAACAAACGAAGGGACGTTTTATTCGATATTTGCAGAAGGATGAGTACAGGGGCACTGGAATGTTTCTTCTCACGTATCCCATCATGCTCTCTTTTGAGGGATTTATACAGGTGAGGGTGAAGCTTGCGGGTCCCGGCCGTCTTTCTGGCAGCCATAGAGGATTCAGGTCCTCACTCAAGTGCCCAACAATGGTATCGGTCTCCCAGGTCTGGGATTCAAACTGGCAACCTTCAGATCAGGGCCACAGAGTGTCAGGCTGCTGAGCCGCGCTGGGAGCCACAGCACGCCATCACCCTGACAAGCAACCAAGGGACCGGGAGAATTCTCCGGAAGGCTGCTCCCAGAATTATCAATGACTGACAGAATAAACATCAGTAATTACAGCACATTTCAAAGCAAAGCCGTACAGTAACTGTTACCCCTCCTGACGCAAATCCTGTTCCTGCCCCCACCCCCAACACTTTTCTTCACACAAAACTTATAGCAATAATCTAATCAGAGCACCACATGCAACCCTTTGCCTAAACGGGCTATTTCTATCCAGCCCCATCTCAAAGGAAAATGAAAATCTATCCCTTTTGTTTTGAGACTTGAGTTAAATGGCACCAGATGTCTTGGGGACTCCTGGACCATAATTAATGTGCAGAAATATCAGGTTACATCTTTAAGTACTGGCTCAGCAAATGGCTCTTATTGTAAGACGATAAGCTGTCTGGTTTACATTTGGAAGCAATGGCCTTTATTGTGACGGGGTGGCCCCTACACAGAGGCAATGTGGCCCGCTCTTCTGTGTGTGCAGGAAATGCTAATGGCAGGGAATTAACATTCAAACGGCGTGGCCTAGCCGCATAGCAAGCAGGCCGTGGCTGGGCTGCTGTTTCAGGCTCCTCACCAGGGGAGCAGTAGGCCTGGATACCCTGGCTGGTTTAGGGGGGCTGAGCTGCCACCAGTGCTTGAAATGGGCTGGAACTCACAGCTATGCTATAGCAGGACCTCTTTGTACTGACACCTGGAATTGGATATCAAGGGGAGTACTGGCACCTGGTATTGAATATCAAGGGGAGTACTGGAACCTAGTACTGAATATCAAGGGGAATACAGACACCTGGTATTGAATATCAAGGGGATTTCCGGCACCTAGCACTGAATATCAAGGGGAGTACCGGTACCTGGTATTGAATATCAAGAGGAGTACCGGCACCTAGTACTCAATATCAAGGGGAGTACCAGCACCTGGTATTGAATATCAAGGGGAGTACCGGCACCTAGTACTGAATATCAAGGGGAGTACCGGCACCTAGTACTGAATATCAAGGGGAGTACCAGCACCTGGTATTGAATATCAAGGGGAGTACCAGCACTTGATACTGAATAACAAGTGGAGTACCAGCACATACACCTGAATAATAAGTGGAGTACTGCCACCTCTTTTGCCCAATTTCAAGCACTGATTGCATATATTATTGGAATGTCTTGAAAAGTAAAATACCTTGCCGTTTATTCTCATACACACACCCCTTCTGGCAAATTTTAGTGTGGGACCCCCCACTCTGCGAATTGTATTTCAGAGGACCCTCCCCCCACACACACACACATGACCTTGCTCCCTTATGCCCTTCTGAAACCCTTTCTGCAAGCAGGCTGAGCCAATCGCATCTGCGGAAGCCATGCCCGCCACCACCTTAAAATGGTACCCACAACGTTCTCATATCATCCTTTAACACTTGACCAATGTGACCATGGAACAATACTCCTTTAACATTACAACACCAGTTCAATCCTGCTATACCGTTCCTTGAACAATTTCCCTGTAAAATCTTGGTACAGTGTTCCCATAAAACCTTAACGGTGTGATCCTGGAACAGCATTCCCTTAATACCTTGACGATGCGATCCTGGTACAGCGTTCCCTTAACACCTTAACGGTGTGATCCTGGTACAGCATTCCCTTAACACCTTAACGGTGTGATCCTGGTACAGCATTCCCTTATCACCTTAACGGTGTGATCCTGGTACAGCATTCCCTTAACACCTTAACGGTGTGATCCTCATACAGCGTTCCCTTTCTGATATACAGCATTCCCTTAACACCTTAATGGTGTAATACTGGTTAAGCGTTCCCTTAACACCTTAACGGTGTGATCCTGGTACAGCGTTCCCTTCCTAATACAGCGTTCCCTTACTTCTCCATTGATGTGATCCTGGTACCGCATAGAACAGCGTGTACTGTAGTCACGCATGCACCGCCTTGGGCTCTTTACAATCTCAGTGCTCAATTAATCCCTTTGTCTTTAATTAAAACAAAAACCAGCCTTTCATTTAAAAATCAAACTACGTGGAGATCACCTGTCATCGGCACTAAGTGGTAATTACAGGGACCAATTAAATCAAAGCATCCAGGTCCCAGTAGCCCTGCACACAAGGGTACTACCAGCACTGCCATTCCAGTTCTCCCACTCAGAACAGAGTCTGCCACACCTCCCACCAGTGATGGATAAAGTCACTGCTGTATTTATTATGCTCTAATTAGTAGTTTGATTAGTTTCCAAGACATGAGAACTTGGTTTTCAAGCATTCAATTAATGCTTATCCAAAGCCTGTTGCATGGGGGAGGCATCCACTGCATAAATTCCCCTCCCCCCCCCACGCTAGGCCACTCCTAGCAGATCCCCTCCGGGAGTATTGCACCATGATCACATTGGTCCTCCTCTAGCAATCAACATTTTGGTGGCAGGATAAATTGTGGAGAGTGAAGGTGAGTCGAAACAGAATCACCCGGAACGTCTGAAATCCATCACAGCCACGACGGGATCACTCCTCTTAGGTCACTGAAGCTCCTTATAGCCCAGTAATGTTAATGGAGGCAGAACTTGTGTAGCACCTCAAAGACAGGAAAAGAGTGACATAGAACACGGGACAATGAAGGGCTGGGTCTCTCAACAACAACTCCGCTTATGTTGCAAATGATAAAATTCACAATAAACTTCTTAAAAACCATGAGAGAGATCCTTGTGCTGTTGTGTTAGGGGTTTTCCAAGATTGGAAATCCGTAGTACAGCATCCAACTCCACCCAAACACAGGACTCTTTTTTTTTACTGAATAATAGCAATCCTGTCTTGTTCCCCAAGAATAGGCCTAACATAACCAAACACACAAACAACATGATTGAACAGAGACTAATTACCCATAAACACCCTTTGACACATTACGTCTTATCAGTAATTTCGACAAAAACAGACGCTTCCGCTGCCCATCAAATCGGCAATGAGCAAATGGCAGTGATGAGTGTTTATATGCTAAGTTTGACATTTTGATGACAAGCGCAGTGCAGCCCAATGGGGGTTCGGGTGGTTGACACTCAACTCCATGGTTCAGTTGCATCTTGAAGACATGGTTTCAATAGATAACAGACACAAGCTCTCAAAAACAAGATAGCAAGACACGTTCCTTATTATTTACACTCAGCTAATTTGTTGATATTAATCTGATCAACAGAAATTTAACACTGGTAATGAAATACAAAATTGGTAATAAAATACAAAATTGGTATTGGTAATGAAATACAAAATTGGCATTGGTACTGAAAAAAAAAATTGATATCAGTAATGAAATATAAAACTGGTATTGTAATGAAATACAAAATTGGTATTGGTATTGAAATATGAAATCAGTATTGGTACTGAATTACAAAACTGATATCAGGGCTGGTAATAACGTTGGTGTGACGAGCCACACTAGCTAGGTATCTATCCAGAAACCACAAGGAACAACTTGTCAAAGTTGTTATTTTCAGCTGAGCCCCCCCCCCCAAATATCTGCTGGTATTGGTGTCCATGTCCAGGGCCGTACAGGCATCAGTCCCGCAGATCCTGCTGCAAAACGTTTTCCAGCAGCAGCCGAGTTCTGACAAATTCAAACGCAAGAATAATTAAACGGGAAATCCCACCCCCAAAACAATTATACCGAAATTATAGACCGCTCTGTCTGAACTCCCCCTCACTGTCAGGCAGCGTTATCAACACAGCTGTGATACTTCAGCTCTTTGGTGTGTGTGTGTGTGTGTGTGTGTGTGTGTGTGTGTGTGTGTGTGTGTGTGTGTGTGTGTGTGTGTGTGTGGGGGGG
>JAABNY020000014.1:0-15075 GCA_015164015.2 Brevimyrus niger
CCCCCCCCCCCCCGCCTCCCCACAGCGCCCGAGGGCCCCACGCCGGAATCGGCAATGGCAGACAACGACCCGCCCGGAGACATTCACTAAGCACGTCATCTGTTGGGGCCTTTTCCCTGATGTACTTACGGATCTTGGTTGCTTCATCCTGGACAATGGCTCTCATGCTCACTAGTCCTCGGCCTCCTTCCTTACGGCTAATGTACAGTCTCAGGGTACTGGGTTTGGGATGGAACCCTCCATGCATGGTTATGCGTATCTTAACATCTGTGGTCTGTATTTCTTCCTTTGGCCAGCTTATTACTCCTGCAGGGTATCTGATTACTGGTAGGGCGTAGCTGTTTATTGCCCGAATCTTGTTCTTGCCATTGAGCTGACTTCTTAGGACTTGCCTTACAATTTGTAGGTATTTGGCTTTGGCTCCTTTCCTTGCGGCCACATCTAGGTTGCCATTTGCTTGTGGAATACCAAGGTACTTGTAGCTGTCCTCAATGTCTGCTATTGTTCTTTCCGGGAATGAGACCCCATCTGTTTGGATTACCTTCCCTCTCTTTGTCACCATCCGACCACACTTCTCAAGTCCGAATGACATTCCGATATCACTGCTGTAGATCCTGGTGGTGTGGATCAGTGAGTCGATGTCTCGCTCGCTCTTGGCATACAGATTTATGTCATCCATGTAGAGGAGATGGTTTACTGTGGTTCCATTCTTGAGTCGGTATCCATAGCCAGTCTTGTTGATTATTTGGCTGAGGGGGTTCAGCCCTATGGAGAACAGCAGTGGGGACAGGGCGTCTCCTTGGTATATGTCACATTTGATGGAGACTTGTACCTTTCCGTTGGCCTCAAGGGGGGTTTTCCACATTCCCATCGAGTTTGCAATGAAGGCTCTTAGAGTCCTGTTGATGTTGTATAGCTCCAAGCATTCAATGATCCATGAGTGCGGCATTGTAATCAATCGCTTTCTTGTAATCAATCCAGGCTGTGCACAGGTTGGTGTGTCGGTCTTTGCAGTCTTGAGCGACTGTTCAGTCTATCAGCAGCTGATGTTTAACTTTTCTGGTATCCCTTCCAATGCCCTTCTGTGCTGTGCTCATGTATCGATCCATGTGCCCACTTATCTTAGTCGCTATGATGCCTGACATGATCAAGCTTCCATGTTGTGGAGACTTCCATGTTGTGTGATTTAAGCAGCTGGCCATGGCTTGGAGTCTTTGTTTGGCAGTTTGTAGTGTTTCATGTATGGGTATCTGCCTGTACCTCTTAGGTACTATTTTTAGGTACTGACACAAACACGAGTCGTTTTTAAACGATATCTCTCATAAAAATCCACAAGCGTTAGCAGGCGTCGCAGACGTCTTCAGCGAGTATTCATCAAATGGAGTATGATGATTAAAATGCACGCAGTCGACAACACCGTACCTTGAGCCGGCATTGTTACAAACAAATGCATAGTGTGAAACGTATGTGCAATGATCGATTGCTGATGACATAAGCAAGTGGTGTCCCAATTCCTAGTTAAGGATTTCAAGCCCTACCCCTTGTGGCTCAGATCTGTTTAGTCAACTTTGGAAGGGAGGGCCCTCGAAATCTAGTGGTAGGGCTAAGGGAGGAGAAACGGGATTGGGCCAAAGACTGTGCAACCGTAAGGGCTTTAGAGCGACGTGTGTTGAAATGTAAGGTTCTAATAACTGACACATATAGGCAATACTGCGCTCGTATAAATGATCATCCGGAAAATGCAATGGATCTATCCTGTGCCGAAGTAATTCTGGAACCTGTTGCCTTAAAGCTCTATGAATGAGCCTCGCTGACTCATCAACTGGATTATGAGTAAATGGGCACGCCATGGTTATTCATGTAAAAGCCTTCAATGCAGTCCTTGTCATTTTATACTTTCTGAGTAATTGTAATCACCTGCATGTAATCTGTAATAATTTTATATTGGAGGGTCGATGTGTGTGAAAGAGGGAGAGAACAGCAGCCGAATAATCCCAGCCCCGCAGAATGTCATGCTGTGACATCACATAGCTTGTCCAATCATATTCATCAAGCTAAGCTAAGCGTCACAGCTAACCGGCCACGGAGCAGGCTTGTCCAAGAGCATATGTTGACATAGTAACTAAGTGGAGCTTCAGGTTAGCCTCGCTCATGGAACTGAATTTGGAAAAATTAAGCCAGTATTGTCAAAATAAGCCTGGATTTTGAGGTTAGCTCGCTTCGTGGAACAGCCCCAGGAACTTCTTCCAGGCGTTGAAACATTATGCTGTTTATGGCCTGGATAAGAAGGCTCATTATTGTTATTGTTGTTGTTACTGCCCCATTATTTTGCAAAGTTAAAGTTAAACTGCCCTTTCCTCATTTTGAATATCATAATGATGTGTTAAATGCAAACAACGAAAAGGTGCTTTTGCATGTGGTTTAATTTTAAAATCACATTCATCTTCATGCTCCATGTAATATATATTTTGAAAGAATAAGATTTTTTTCAGCCTATCCATCTTTCTACTGCTTTTCCAGTGCAGCATCACAGGGAATTTTCACTCCATAAACTTAACAGAGCTGTGACCTGATAATAATACTGCCTTTTACCTTCCCAGTAGATCCAAGGTGACTCAGACAGCTGATGATTTGAATGACCAAAATGCATCAGCTAATATAAGCTACCGTTTGTTTACAGTTCAGTGAACATGTACTGTTACCTGTCTAACTCATATCTGCAGGTATCATACAAGAGGAACATCTCACTGTAGTATGAGCTCCTGAAACCCATGCAGCACATGGTGATTTCCATACCCTAATATTCAGTCATGCAAAAGACCATAAAAATCTTTATTTGTTGGCTGCAATTCACCAGTGTTTCCCACAAATATAACTTGCAAGCTCTCAGGTACAGATCCATATATTAGCTGCTGTGCTCCCCTTTTTATCAAATAAGTGAGGTACAGATGTAAGTCAAAGCATGTAAACAGGTGTTGGCCACTGTATTCACAGTTATTACTTCTTCATCACGCACATGCAGGCAACAGAGTGTATGTGGTGTTTTCATTAGGTCACATTAAGGAGCAATTAGGCCTGTTGTTCAGAAGGCCTCAGCACTGTCTAGGCCCAGGCTGAAAAAAACAAGCTGCCTATCGCAGGCCTGATATTAATATTTGATGAGCATTAATGGCAGCACAGGGGAGAGGTGTGGAGGCAGGACCAGCTAAGGCACCCAGATGATGGAGGTCCTTCCCCAGAGCAAGCAGCACGTTCAGCATCTATAATCATCACACACTTGACAGCTCAGCAGGGAATTTCTGTTGTTCCATAAGCTGGAGACTGGAGTTGTGCCTAGGCCTGAAATCTCATAAAATGTTGTCTTCTTGTAGTACTGTAAGCCTAGCAAATATTTATATTGATTACAACATTTTACAATTAATTTGTTGTGCTACCATGTACTATCAAAGTAAAAAGCATGTCATCATAAGTGACACTGAACCATCAAAAGCCATAAGTACCGGAGTGTGAAACTGGAGGGATGTGACATCATTCTTCCGTCATGTGATGCTACGGAAAAACGATGAAAAAACATTACCTGAGGTAGTTTTGCTGTGTCCTTCATTTATCCGACTACAATAAAGTGACTCTGATAGTCCTGGCAGGAGGTTTACATTGTTCTTATGGAACCAGTTAAGTCACGGTTGTGCCCTGTGGCTAGCGGCATTGCCATCTGAAAGATTCTACACCTTAGTGTGGAAAAGATGATAACTCAAAATGGCATTGTAGCTATTGGCATTCACTTTGCCCTAAAAGTGGCTGACTTGAGCCTAAACGATACCAAGAAAATGTATCTCGCACCATATACGACCCAGAACCAGTCTCTGACATGGCTCTATGTATGTGATTTGCATGTTATCCCCATGTCATTTGCTTTTGGCTTGTCCCTCACAACCTAAATATATCTTAAGGTGAGTTGGTGTTACCAAGTTACCCATAGGTCTGAATGATCTGTGAATGTGCCCTGTGATGGGTTGGTGCACTCTAGTTGTTGGTGCAACATCTTGGGTTGTTCCCTCTTATGAGCCTCAAGACTCCTGACCCCCTCTGAACCCAGACAGGATAAGTGGACAGAAAATAGTTCGATCTATAGCCATATAAATTATGCCCAGCAGAGCCAGTCCAGGACTTCTATACATAACTCCAACTTCATGAAAGTTCCTATTTTTGGTTAACTCATGTTTCCTCTAAGGCCATTTGTGTAATTTTATTGTCTGTTAGACACCTATACATCCAGATTTATATATCTTTCACTCACTATTAAGTCTTAAAATCATCTGAATTCACCAAATCATGACGCTTCACCTCAGCATTGTTTACCGATTCATGCTACCCATGACTGACAGTATGTAATAATCCCAACAAATGTGAGTTACAAAGCATGATGATGAAATTTGGGGGCAAAGGCCTATTGGAGAATCGTGCCCTATGGTGTTGGTTGAACAAAATGATGGAGAACAAAAAGCAGATGTTTAATCACTAGATGGCACTGTTTTCAGGCTACTGATATACACTCATCTCCACAGAGTCCATTTTTTATTTTTGATTTTTACTGACATCATTGGTGTGCTTCTATTCCCAGGTCACACCTGAGGAGTAAGGATCCCTTGTCATTAATGTCCGTGTATAAAGGTTTGACCAAGATATCTTTTTCTTACCAGTATTGTTCATTGAGGACCCCTCAAACCATATAACAGGTAATGTAATGTTCATGGTTCAGGAGAGATTTGATATGACTGATTACCTAAAATCAAAATGCCGACTAATACTTTTACGATCTTACAATGTTCTTTTCTCATGTAGAATATCATGATAAAAGCCAATTAGACTGTTTGATAATTATGTATACTTTATTCATAACAGATTACCACTAATATAATAGCCAGATTGATATTCGGATAATATCACTTTTTCAGTTGTAAGAGGCCTTGACATACTTATCACCTTCAACATAATGTAAAAAAAATGTGAAATTTGTAATATGGAATGTTTAGATGCTTAAATTACACAATTCAGAAAGCAGGCATATCCAAAAGAATGACACTGCCAGGGAAAAGCAGGGAATGGTGCTGAAATTCTTGGAATCATGACTCTTTAAACGTGTAGGTTTGGGAGGTTCTGCGAATCATAGTTCAATGTAACAGCTAAATAGAAAGGCAGAGACTCATAGGGACTCAGCTCATAAGGGAGGAACTGAGGATCACTTAAGGCAGCACATGTAGCATGAAGGCACACCATTCCCACTTTCAGAATACTCCCCTGTTCCTCAGAGGGTGTCATGGATTTCAAAATAGAGGACAATGATTTTGGGAATCATTTCAGTACCAATGCATATGACATATTAGTAAAATAAGCTTGTTATTCAGTATGTTGAATAGACTTCAGGACGCTTATCAATCTTATAGTGTAGTGATAACACAATGCTTACCAAAAAATAATAAAGGAAAACCGTCTGAACATTTTCTCCTTCTCTTTGTTCCCAGGAAACTCAAGATGGCAGACAATATTACAGGAATCACTAATGGCAGCAAATCATCTGAAACTGTCTCTCCCAAGCGTTTCGTGACCGATGTGATCATCATTCAGGTGCTGGTGGGCATCTTCTTATACATCAACGGCCTCATGATCTTCACTTTCTTCATGAAGGAGGCCTTTCGCACCGATACCCGCTATATCCTTTTTGCCCACATGCTCTTTGTGGATTCCTCGGTGATGGTGGCGACAAACCTCGCTGTGCTGTTTATGCACTATGGTGTGGTAATCCCCTTTGAGGCCTGCATAGTGCTCAACCTGATCATGATCTGGTTGGAATTCTGCACACCTCTAACCTTGGTGGCCATGTGCCTGGAGCGCTATGTGGCTGTGTGTAAGCCCCTGAGGCACGCTGCCATCTCCACGCCGAGAATTAGAGTGGTGGGCCTGCTCCTTATTTGGGGGCTGGGCTGTGTACCTGCCCTCATCATCCTCCTTTCCTGTGCAGCCTTGGTCACAGTTAAGCAGCTCACCATGAGAGTCTTATGCTCCTTGGATGCGCTGATTGTAATTGAGTGGCAGAGGTACCTCCAAATTGCTGTATTCAAGTTTTATTTCTTGCTCATGTCCATGGTCATCGCCTTCACATATGTCAAGGTGGCTGCAGCTGCTCGGTCTGCTTCTGGTGAAGACAGCAAGTCGAGTGCCAAAGGCACGAGGACAGTGGCTCTCCATGCCATCCAGCTCCTCCTTTGCCTCATACAGCTACTTACACCTTGGTTGGAGATGGCTGTGTTACAGATCAGTGTGGTGATCTACGCCAAATTCCGCATTGTCAATTTTGTTGTCTTCATGATAGCTCCGCGGTGCCTGAGCCCATTGATCTATGGTTTGAGGGACCAGAACTTCTTCCAGGCATTGAAACACTTTGCTGTTTTTGGCCTGGATAAGAAGATTCAACCAGGTGCTTCTCGTTTAGTTCCAAAGACTTGGCACTGAGGCATTAGTTTCGCTCTGTGGCACCTTGACTTTATGCTTGTTAATCAGTACTGTTTTACAAATTGTACCCTCTAGTCAGTTCATATATATAGAGTCATGACAGTCTGTCATTATATCTGCACCTTTCATACCAAGTAAAATTCTGTGTGGATGTTTGTACTTGCTGAAAAAACTTATATAATTAACCTAGATTCTATCAGCCAAACAATCTGTAGACACAAAACCATGACATGACAGTAATACCTTTCCAGCAGATCCAGGGTGACTCAGACAGCTGATGATTTGAATGACCAAAGCGCATCAGCTAATTTAACCTGCAGTTTGTTTACAGTTCAGTGAATTTGGACTGTTACCTGTATAACTCATATCTGCAGGTATCATGCAAGCGGAACATCCCACTCTAGTATAAGCTCCTTCAGGCCATGCACCACATAGTAAATTCTTCTGCAATTCAACAGTGCTTTCCAGAAATATAACCTGCAAGTTTTGAGGTACTGATCCATATATTATCTGCTGTGCACCCCTGTAGCTGAGGAAAGTACAGCCATTTTAATTCATTAAGAGAAGCACAGATACAGGTCAAAGCATGCATGTGATGTTTCAATTAGGCCCGAATAAGGCTGCAATCAGGCCTGTTGTTCATAAGGCCTCTCTGACTAGGCCCAGACTGAGTGCTGTGGGGTCCCACAGTCTCACAAGGCAGCTCATCTCCACAGGGAAGCTCTGTTTGCTCAGCAGCAGAACAAACAAGCCGTCTATCAGAGGCCTGACATTAATGACTGATGAGCGTTAATGGCAGCAAAGGGGAGAGGTGTGGAGGCAGGACCAGCTAAGGCACCCTGATGATAGAGGTCCTTCCCCAGAGCAGGAAGCACATTCAACCTCAATAATCTTCACACCCATGACAGCTCAGCAGGGAAAATCTGTTGTTCCACTAACTTGATACTGGAGTTAGTGCCTAGGCCTGAAATCTTGTAAATTTGTGTTTTCATGTAGTGGCATAATTCTAACTATTATTTATATTGGCAATAACATTTAACTACAATGATTATCTGTGACCTAAGATAAGTGGTAATGAATAAGTGATTACGGGAGATGAGCAAATGTACTACCAAAGTAAAAGGTTCACCTTACATCTAACAGTGAACAATATGCATTCCTGTCCACTGTTGATCATGAAGCCATCTCCTCTGACATCATTAGCCCCTTAGCCTCTGTTTCTCAGGAAACATCAGAGGTGAGCTCCTGCTAAAGGTTTTCGAAAAACAACAACCCCATTCTGAAAAGCACTGGAATTTCACCTGTCAGTGCTGGGTTTAATTATTATGGACAGACAGGAGGGCCAGTCCAGGACTTCAATATATAACTCAGGAGCCACACCTTCATGGACGCTCCTATTGTCAGTCAGCTCTTGTTTTTCCTTTTGGGTTATCTTTGTAGTTCAATTATCTGTTACAACACAAAGCTCCAATAAACGTTATGAGATTTAAACACTTTCTTCCAATCGTATTAATTATTACATCACTTCTGTGCAAATTACTGTTATTTAATAATCTCCTCCTCACCTCATTGTCTACTAAATCATGCAGCCCATGACTGACAGTACACAATCATCCCAACCAATGTGAGTTTCGAAGATCAGTCTCTGTCATCACCACTGGCCCACTAAGTGCTCCACACTATCACAATGAGAAAAATGGTACCCTAAGTTCAGTGTCAGCCCAAACTACACCTCAGAGTTTTAAACCTATCCTCATGATAAAGACATAAATACCCCTTAAACCATGTCAACAGGTATTAGCCACTGCAGTCACAGTTATTACTTCTATAGCACTGCATGTGTAGGCAGCAGAGTATATCTGATGTTTCCATTAGGCCAGTATAAGGCTGCAATCAGGCCTGTTGTTCAGGAGGCCTCAGCACTGACTAGGCCCAGACTGAGAGCTGTGGGGTCCCACACTGTCACAAGGCAGCTCATCTCCACAGGGAAGCTCTGTTTGCTCAGCAGCAGAACAAACAAGCTGTCCATCACAGGCCTGATATTAATATTTGATGAGTGTTAATGACAGCACAGGGGAAAGGTGTGGAGGCTGGACCAGCTCAGGGGGCTTGAGAAGGATAACTTTTTTCTTAGCAGTATTGCTCATTGAGGACCCCTCAAAGTTCATAATAGGTAATGTAATGTTTATGGTTCAGGAGAGGGAGTTTTGATCTGACTAAGTATCTGAAATTAAATCATAGAGTAATTCTTTTATAGTCTTACAATGTTTCTTTTTCATTCATACCATCTGCTTTACTGAAAGTAAAATATCATATACTTAGACTAATTAGACTGATAACATTTTATGCTACATTTATAACAAAATGCCACATATATTATATAATACTCAGGTTGTTATTAGATTATATAATAATCAGGTAGGTATTAGGATAGAATCACCCTTTAATTTGTGGGATGACTTCACATTCTTATGACCATCAACATTAAGTGAGAAATTAATTTAATAACTAGAAATGTTTTGAGGCACTTTACACATTTACACATTTTCTCCTTCTCTTTGCTCCCAGGATACTGAAGATGCTAGACAATATGACAGGAATCAGTAACATGGCAGCAAATGGTCAGAAATTCTGTCATTCTGGCTTCTCATCACAGAGGTGCTGGTGGGAATTTTCTTATACATCAATGGCCTCATGATTTTCACCTTCTTCATGAAGGAGGCCTTTCGCACTGCTACCCGCTATATCCTTTTTGCCCACATGCTCTTTGTGGATTCTTTCTGCTGGTGGTGACCAGCTTGGTTGGGCTGCTGAACTACTACAGAGTGGCAATCCCCTATGAGGCCTGCATACTGCTCAGCCTGATCATGATGTGGTTGGAATTCTGCACACCTCTGACCTTGGTGGCCATGTGCCTGGAGCGCTATGTGGCTGTGTGTAAGCCCCTGAGGCACGCTGCCATCTCCACATCGAGGATTAGAGTGGTGGGCCACACAGCCACTTTTATAAAATAAGAGAGGCACAGATACAAGTCAAAGCATGCTACTGTAACAGGTGTTACCCACTGCATTCACAGTTAGTTTTGCAAGTTTAAGTATTAGAGTGTACAGTATGTGGTGTTTTCATTAGGTCACATTAAGGCTGCAATCAGGCCTGTTGTTCAGATGGCCTCAGCACTGACTAGGCCTAGGCTGAGAGCTGTGTGGTCCCACACTGTCACAAGGCAGCTCATCTCCACAGGGAAGCACTGTTTGCTCAGCAGCAGGACAAACAAGCTGTCCATCACAGGCCTGATATTAATATTTGATGAGCGTTAATGGCAGCACAGGGGAGAGGTGTGGAGGCTGGACCAGCTAAGGCACCCAGATGATGGAGGTCCTTCCCCAGAGCAGGGAGTACGTTCAGCCTCTATAATCATCACACACTCCACAGCTCAGCAGGGAAATTCTGTTGTTCCACAAGCTGGAGACTGGAATTAGTGCCCAGGCCAAAATTCTCATAAAATGATGTCTTCCTGTTGTAGCATAATCCTAAGTATGGTTATGTATAAGTGGTCATGGGAGATGTACTACTAAAGTAAAAGCTTTCCCTTTACATGGGCACTAGGGCCCCCTTCTGGTTTGAATAACATAACACTCACTGCACAAACTACACTGGTCTAGGCATTCTGAAAGGCCAAAGATTGGAATTTCTCAGGGGCCTTTAGTCTACATACAGCATGTACACTTTTGCCTACACATAATTCACTGTGTTCAATACAATATATACATGCCATTGGCATACTTTACAAAATCCGTTTGGTCAGTTCTGTATGATAAGGATATTGTAACACGGGGACTGCCAACTGTCCCATTTGATGGACCTCTTGGCCACCCAATAATCTACAGTTCTTGAAATGAACAGCCTGGAAAAACACAATAACAATATATCACAAGCCCCACCAGCGGGGATAATGATCACTCAGTGAAGGTTGTGAGGGGGGGGGGGTGCTGGAAATAACTTTAAAAACTTAGGACACAAAGCCAAGAATTAATTAAGCAGAAAAAACTACAAAAACAGGAAAGGCACTTTTTACACTTTTATTTGCTGTTTTCAAGACTGGGTCGGACATGGTGTGGGAAAAGCTGCTGACGTGTTTCCGTTGCAGAAACAATTATTACAAGATTTACTGTATATTGATTCTTCCTAAGGCTCTGACCTTTCAAAATAATGTGTTTGATTGGGAACAGAGGAGATTATAATGCGCATTAATATGTCTGTGTGCGCAAGTTTATTTACAATGTGAGCTTGTTTACCCGTGTGAGTAAAACTCTTGGAAATCAGTTTCTGTTTGGTTAGCACATTGTGACTGTCAGGATTCAAACTAGAACATGTTGAGGCATATTTCAGCAAATTGTATTAGGGTGTTTAAAGTGTTTCTTTTCAGTGCTAGTGCTGTTTTCAAATAGGGGGCACAAGCTGTAGCTACAGTGATTATAAAAATTATAATTAGGTCATTGGATTACGCATGGAATTATACCATTAGTGTTGTCCCAATGACAAAATAATACCCACCATATCAATACCATTTAAAGTGACACAATACCAAAACGGTGTGCTTCTCAGCATTGGATGAACTCAGTATTTTCTCTTTTTTCCATCTTAGAAGAGAGAGAGAACCACAACATCATTGTCACTGCCTAGTGACTCCATTTTGCCTTGTCTTGCAATTTTTGCAATTATAATATAAGATCTATCAGACCCAGCATTAAAGGTTTTTCTGTATAACAATTTTTATCAAATGACAGATTTAAAAATGCACACTAAAAGTTCGAACTGGTGCGTAAAGGCCTTGAACATAATGAGAGTATTGGGCGATTCCATACACATATTTTGAGAGGACACTGCATTGCAAGCAAGAATTTCTTCCTTTATCAACCTCATCACCATTACTCTCCACTGAAAAAAAAAAGCTGTAAAAAATAGATAATGTGATAAACGCCCATAAAGGTTAGAGCAGTTTCTTCTGCTCAATAATAATAATCATATAAAAAACTTCAAATGCTGTGCACTATGCTTGATTATTTAACTGCTTAAAATACAGCGTAGCATAATAACTTGTAAATACAGATACTAGTTTTATCATGCTATTGTAGCCTATTTTCTATGTGATCTTGCTATAAATCATTGACTTTAATTAGCTGTCCTTACAGTAGCCATCCTTATAGTAGTTACGCCTTTTTATGTAGACCATTTAGAGCAGACATCAAATTTTCTAGTTTGCTGAAACAATATGCTATATATAATGATGTGTGCAATATAATTGACTTTCGGCAGTGGTTCACACCTGTTGAGTCCATGATTCTGATTCGATGGTTACCGTTAATAAAACATAGCTTTAGCGATGTCTGTAAAGTTGTTATTAATAACGATATCCCATACAACATTATATGCCATATCAGAATTGTGTCAGCTTCCTGTATGATGTCCATTAAACACTGCAGAAGAACAAAATACATCTGTTTAATCATTAGATGGCACTATATTCAGGCTACTGATGTACAACCATCTCCAAGGAGTCCATTTTTGTTTTTTAAATTCCAGTAACATCATTGGTGTGCTTTTATTCCCAGCTCACACCTGAGAAGTAAGAATCCCTTGTCATTGTCCCAGTCAGTGTATAAAGGCTTGACCAGGATACCTTTTTCTTACCAGTATTGTTCATTAGGGACCCCTCGGAGCACATAACAGGTAATATTCATGGCTCAGGAAATGGAATTTTCTTCTAACTGATTTTCCTAAAATAAAAACAGGGACAGACTAATTCTTTTAGGGTCTTGCAATATACTTCTCTCATGTGTATGGTCGGCTTTATTCAAATATTATATAGATAGCAATTAGACTGATATACTTTCTGCTTCATTCATACCAGATTGGCGCATAAATTATATAATAACCAAGTAGCTTTGAGGATCATATTACTATTTCATTTTTAGTTTCAACGTAACATGAGAAATGAAATTGCTAACAACAAATGTTTAACTTCTGGATTTTTTGTCAAAAAAACTCAATGGAGAAGACAGGTATTTACAAGAGGATGACTGGTGTTCTGACAGGGGAAAGCATGCAATACTGCAGATTTTTTTGTAATCAGGACTAATCAAACGTGTAGGTTTGTGAGGTTGTGTGAATTATAGCTCAACATGACAGATACAAAGTCAGAGTCTCATAGGGATTTGGCTCATAAGGGAGATACTGAGGATCACTTCAGGCAGACCATGGAGCATGAAGGTACACCACAATGCTCTTCTGTTCCTCAGGATGCCTGCCTGATATTATTATGGTGAATATGGATTTTTTGAGAATAATTTCAGTTCCTGTACATTGACTCAATTTTTATAAGTTATTTGTCAAATAACTAGTAAATGGTTACATTATTCTACCTGCTGAGTATATTTCAGAGGCTATTTTGACCTGACAGTTCAGTGGTGACACAAAAATAAGAACGAATTAGTAGATTTTCTTCTTTTATTTGTTCTCAGGGTACTCAAGATGGTGGATAATATGATGGGAATCACCAATGGGAGCAAATCATCAGACACTGTTTTATTCAGGTCAGTCACAGCAAATGTGAATGCGATCATCATACAGGTGCTGGTGGGCATCTTCTTATACATCAACAGCCTCATGATCCTCACCTTCTTCATGAAGGAGGCCTTTCGCACCAATACCCGCTATATCCTTTTTGCGCACATGCTCTTTGTGGATTCCTTTCTGATGATGACAACCGACCTGGCTTTGCTACTACTCTACTACAGTGTGGTGATCCCCTATGAGGTCTGCATAGTGCTCAACCTGATCATGATCTGGTTGGAATTCTGCACACCTCTGACCTTGGTGGCCATGTGCCTGGAGCGCTATGTGGCTGTGTGTAAGCCCCTGAGGCACGCTGCCATCTCCACGCCGAGAATTAGAGTGGTGGGCCTGCTCCTCATTTGGGGGCTGGGCTGTGTACCTGCCCTCATCATCCTCCTTTCCTTCGCAGCCCTGATCTCAGCTGAGCGGCTCAGCATGAGAGTTTTGTGCTCTGTGGATGCACTGATTGTAATTGAGTGGCAGAGGTACCTCCAAATTGCTGTGTTCAAGTTCTATTTCTTGGTCATGTCCATGGTCATCACCTTCACATACGTCAAGGTGGCTGCAGCTGCTCGGTCTGCTTCTGGTGAAAACAGGAAGTCGAGCACCAAAGGCACGAGGACAGTGACTCTCCATGCCATCCAGCTCCTCCTTTGCCTCATACAGCTACTTACACCTTTCGTGGAGATGGCTGCGCTGCAGATCAGCATGGTGATCTACAAGCAGACCCGCATTGTGAATTTTGTTGTCTTTATGATAGCTCCACGGTGCCTAAGCCCATTGATCTATGGTTTGAGGGACCAGAAGTTTTTCCAGGCATTGAAACTCTATGCTGTTTGTAGCCTGAATAAGAAGGTTCAACCAGCTGCTTCTCATTCCAGGAAGGTGGAACTGAGGCATTAATGAGAAGGAGGCCCGGGGAGACACATTGAGCTGACTAGATACTGTAAGACTCCACATATGAGTGATTTAGTGTCTACATATTCTATTATTTAATATTGTTAATTTGATTTTTATCATTACTGTCTCTTTATTATGTATGTTAAATTACAGCACCTCATTTTGTATATCATACTGAAGCTGTCACAGATCAGCTCAGAGCAGCCCCGTCAATCCCACCCAGTTCACACAGGCACTCCGTCTCTCATTAACCACACGCCCTTGAGGAATTCCCTTCAGCAAACCTACCCACTTGGGGTAGCCATGTTCTACTGGCACCCAAACTCAATGGTGATTCTTATTAAGGGTCATGCCCCTTCGCAAATGCACAGCAGCCAAATGCCAGATTTTATCCTTTTGCTGGGACCTTGTTTCCCTGTTGGTTCTCATTTTATCTGCCTGTTTTTTAAAATTTTGTTTTCATTCCCCGGACTCCAAATTTTGTTTTGCCCTATGACTGACCTTCACCTTCACCTGCTTAATGAACTACACCTTACTGACTGTTTCGGATTCTGTTTTGCTCTTTCTGACTCTGACCCAGATTGTTTGACTACAATATTTGCCTGTTTTAATAAACCCATTTCTCTGGACCTGATCTGCAGCAGTGTCTTCCTTACTGATTACCATCACAGAAGCTAAATTACATATGTAGCTATTAATTATCACTATTATTATTATTACTATTATTGCTGGCCCCTTATTATGCAAGTCATGCTGTCCATTCCTAAGTTCATATATCATAATGATATGTTAAATTATACTAAATAGTGCTTTTTAATTGGTTTTTATACATGGTGGTGAGGGGGGGACCTTGCAACAGTAGTTTGACATCAGACCAGTGCAAATCAGAATGCCCACATGTGCATGGGCTCTTAACCTCCATCACTGTGACACCTACACCCCCCCCCCCCCCTCCCACCCCCCCACCCACACACCCACACACCCCCACACCCACACACCCACCCCCACCCACACACACCCCCACACCCACCCACACCCACACACACACAC
>JAABNY020000014.1:22175-32243 GCA_015164015.2 Brevimyrus niger
GTGACTACAATCAGGGCAAAACAGGAGGCAACGAGGTGGGTGTGGCACACAATTAGGATCGTTGGGAGAGGGACGTCACAGATTTCAGTATAGCGGACAATGATTTTACAAAGCTTTTGGGCATCATTTCAGTACTTATGCATATAACATTTATAAAATATGCAGGAAAATGGTCCTGTTATTCATTATTCAAGCTGTTTAAAAGATTTCTGAGGGTCAATACAACCACCCTATACAATCCAGTGGTGACATGCTACTTAAAGAAAATTTTTTAATCAATTTGCACATTTTGTCCTTCCCTTTGCTCCCAGGGTACTGAAGATGGTGGACAGAAATAGGGAACAGCAGCCAATTGTCAGATAGTTTCTTACTCGGGCTTCTCATCACATAGGTATATACAGTATACTATCATCATACTGGTGGGCATCTTCTTATACATCAACGGCCTCATGATCCTCACCTTCTTCATGAAGGAGGCCTTTTTCACCGATACCCGCTATATCCTTTTTGCCCACATGGTCTTTTTAGATTCGACAGTGATGGTGGCGACCAGCCTAGCTCTGCTTCTGATGCGCCACAGAGTGGCAGTCCCATATGAGACCTGCATAGTGCTCAACCTGATCATGATGTGGTTGGAATTCTGCACACCTCTGACCTTGGTGGCCATGTGCCTGGAGCGCTATGTGGCTGTGTGTAAGCCCCTGAGGCACGCTGCCATCTCCACGCCGAGAATTAGAGTGGTGGGCCTGCTCCTTATTTGGGGGCTGGGCTGTGTCATCTTCCATTCTTTCGCAGCCCTGGTCTCAGCTGAGCAGCTCACCACGAGAGTCTTGTGTACTGTGGATTCGCTGTTTGTGATTGAGTGGCAGTGGTACCTCCAAATTGCTGTGTTCAAATTCTATTTCTTGGTCATGTCCATGGTTTCGGCTTCACATACGCCAAGGTGGCTGCAGCTGCTCTGTCTGCCTCTAGTGAAAACAGGAAGTCAAGCACCAAAGGCACAAGGACAGTGACTCTCCATGCCATCCAGCTCATCCTTTGCCCCATGTAGCTAATTCTGTCTTTATTGAACATAGCTGCTCTAAAGATCAACACAGTGATGCAAATCCACATTGTCAATTTTGTCATATTTGTGATAGCTCCGCAGTGCCTGTGCCCATTGATCTATAGTTTGAACGACCAGAACTCCTTCCAGGTGTTGAAACATTATGCTGTTTGTGGCCTGGATAAGAAGGCTCAACCAGATGCTTCTATTTCAGGAAGGTGAAACTGAGGCATTAATATTAAGGAGGCTGTTCTGTTATTGTGTTAATGTATTCCTAGCCTGCAGGTGGTGCTGTTACTTGGGGTTGCCTTTAGCGCCACTTCCCTTAGGGTTGAGTTAGTTCTATGTTCAGCAACAGAGAAACACAGAGTGCACCAGTTAATATGTGCATCTAAGGCCATCCTAAATGCAATTACATTTTGGGGCATCGTCTGTGAGTACAATTACAACTATACCTTTGTTAAACTGTATTTTATGCATATCTTTGAGAAAATGTGGCGACATTTAATAAGTATTTAAATTGGGATTTTTTCTAATTTGTGATGCTCTTGGACCTTTGTTTGGTTTATGGGGTAAATTTATATTATTCATGCTTATATGTCTCATATCTATTGTATGTATTCTTGTGTTTTAGTTTTACTCTGATCCTGGCGCACTGTCCAAGTGAATGAAGCATTTAAATAAACCATTCAAATATGGAAGTGCATGGAAGCGTTATCTCTCTGCCTAGCTGAAGAAAGCATAGGACACTCTGAAGTGAGGGCAGAATAGTAAGGATGAGTGAAACTAAATCCGTGAGTTCACATTCTTCCACTAAATCATCTAAAGGCTCACAAAGGTCTTCATCAGCCAAAACTGCTATACAAGCTCGTGCTAAGGCTGAAGTAGTGAAGGCGAGAGCCGCTTATGCACAAAAGGAGATAGAAGTAAAGGTAAAGCAGGCGCAGCTTAAAGTGGAAGAAACATGTCTTGAAGCTACATTAGAGGCAGTCAGACATGAAAGGGAGGCTGAAGTCGCTATTGCAGAAGCTTTTGTATTCATGTAGTCAACTCAAAGCAGCTCCCTCAGGTTAGCACCCATCACGCAGCATCCATTAATTCACCTGAAAACACAAGGAGGTATGTTCAAGATCAAATGGTTTTTCTTAAAGCTAACCAGTCTGCCTCACAAAAATGCAATTCACAAGTTGGCATTATGTATACACCATCCTGTGTTAATAAGAATGATCAGCCCTACTGCTTCTCTCCAGTCATAATCATGCCACCTCAATGTACTCCACATCAGCAGTCCATACCCTTGGAGGACATCGTCAAGGTGGGAGAGAAGGCCGAAGTAGATAGAGGAACAATTAATTCACCAGTTTACAAATCAGACAGCTCATGTTTACCAACTCATAACAGGGATGCCTTCTCAGCTGGTGAGAGATCCAAGATCAGTGCAGTCTATCCTTCCGAATCCAGTGTCATCGATCTCGCCAGGTTCTTAGCTCGACGAGACCTTCTAACAGGAGGTTTCACAAAGTTTGATGATAAACCAGAGCATTACTTGTCGTGGAAATCCACCTTTTACAATGCCATAGAAGGTTTACAGTTGAAGCCAAGTGAAGAACTCAACCTTCTCATTAAATGGCTAGGACCTGACTTGGCTGAACATGTGAGAAGAATAAGATCAGTGCATATTAGATATCCAGGCATTGCACTTAACAGGGTTTGGGAGAGGCTGGAAGAATGTTATGCATCAGCCGAAGCAATAGAAGCGGCTCTGTTTCAGAAACTGGAGAGCTTCCCGAAGATCTCTAACAGGGAGCCCTAACGTCTCAGAGATCTAGGGGACTTACTCCATGAACTCGAGTCAGCCAAGGCCGAAGGTTACTTGCCTGGCTTGTCCCATCTGGACACTGCTCGCGGCATCAGTCCCATCCTGGAGAAGCTTCCAGTCAGCCTACAGGAGAAGTGGATTTTCACAGGGTCCAGATATAAACAGGAACATCATGTGGGCTTTCCACCTTTCTCATTCTTCTCTAGTTTCATTCATACAGAAGCTCGAATAAGGAACGATCCTAGTTTCCAAATGGTCACTACAAGTGCACCTCCAATGACAGCTAACAAGCTGCTTAAAGGGCCAGCACATGCCTCAATTGTTGTGCACAAGACAGAAGTGGACAGCCTTATCAAAGGCAATGACATTGTTAAGAACACTGAGGACCTTAATAAGAGCTGCCCCCTCCACAACAAACCACACCCACTGCGCAAATGAAGGGGCTTTCGAGGGAAGTCACTTGAGCAGAGAAAGGCTTTCTCAAAGGAAAACTGTATATGTTTTCGCTGCTGCTCCTTGACGAGCCATAAGGCAAAGGACTGCAGAGCTGTTATACAGTGCTCTGAGTGTGACAGCAACAGGCACATTGCGGCACTCCACTATGGCCCAGCTCCATGGTTAGGCAAGGATATAATCGACCCTTCGACCAGTCACGGCGGGGAGGAAGATCAGACCTCCACCACCTCACATGCCACTACCACCTGTACTGAAGTCTGCGGCAATGGCTTATCAGGGAGGTCTTGCTCTAAAATATGTCTCGTAAGCATTTATCTTGAGGGTTAACCTGAAAGGAAAATAAAGGCTTATGTGATTCTGGATGACCAGAGCAATACATCTCTGACTAGATCGATGCTATTCGACATGTTTGGGATTACCGATAATGAATTATCCTACACCCTTAAAACGTGCTCTGGAGTTTCAGATGTCATCGGTCGGAGAGCTAAAGGATTTGTGGTGGAGTCCATCGACAGGAAGACACGTCTGTCCCTTCCCACTCTTCTTGAGTGTCACGAACTGCCCGACAATAGGGCAAAAATTCCAACACCGGATGCAGCAGCGCATCAGCCCCACCTTAAAGCCTTAGCTAGCGTGATTCCAGCAATGGATCCAAACGCTGAAATACTCATCCTTCTGGGAAGAGACATCATCCAAGTACACAAAGTGCTAGAACAACGCAATGGATCGCTTGGTGCTCCCTTTGCGCAACATCTAGCCCTTGGATGGGTAATAATAGGTGAGGTTTGACTTCGTGGTGCAAATAAACCTATGTCAGTACACACATTTAAGACTAACATTCTCGAGAATGGACATCCCAGCTGCATGTCCCCTTGCTCTAGCTCCATGCACATCAGAGAAGGTTACAACTCACCTCCAAACCACTTTCCTTTACATAGAAAACAACAGTGGGCACCAGCTATGCTGAGGGACTCAACAGGTGATCATATCTTCTATTATACCAAGGATGATGACAAACTAGCCCCTTCAATGGAGGATCTTGTCTTCCTAAGGATAATGGAGAAGGAGTTCCATCAGGATAATGCCGGGCAGCGATATTCACATGCATGAGCACTAGGGCCATCCACATAGAAGTCCTTGAGTCAATGGACGCCTCTTCCTTCATAAATGCCCTGCGAAGGTTCTTTTCAATCAGGGGACCAGCTAAGCAAATTAGGTCAGATCGTGGGACGATTTTTATCGGCGCTTGCAAGAAATGGACTCAGTCTTCATTGAGAGGAAACTTCAAGACTACCTATCCAAAAACACATGCGTGCGGGTCTTCAATCCTCTGCACAGTTTGCACATGGGGGGTAGCTGGGAGCGGCTCATAGGAGTCACCAGGCGTATTCTTGATTCAATGTTGGCAGACAGCCCCATCCAAGCTCACTCATGAAAGAAAAATGAAAAAGGGGGGATACAGAAAAACGATCTTAACAATAACAGACATTAATCACCATGGGGAGAGGGGGGAAACAAAAAAGAAAACAAAGGTATACAGAAATAATAACACTAATAATGTAGGTGGGATGGAGAAAATTAATTGTAGGGGAATACAGGATACAAACAACCACAAGAAACATAACAGACATTACTTTAAGTACATAAAACAACAAAAAATATAACAGCATCATCAATAACAATAATAATTATTCCTACTGTGTTCCCACTAGGTGTGAACTGATTTGTCATTGAATATGCTGGCATTTGATGCCAACAGGGAAAGCAACAGCACCCCCCCTCCCCAGGCCACAGGTGAAGGCAGGGTAAGCCAGGCAACCGAGGCCACCCCGCCACCCCCCCCAGCTAATGTGCCCACGGCCAAGCGTCCCCGAGACAACCACCCGTCCAACCCAGGAGGCAGCCCAGTGATGCCCCAGGGCTACACAGAGTCACCTAGCGTGTATGGACAGGAGCTGGCAAAAAATTTGGAGGGGTTTACTGCGCCTCGCGGTACAGTATGTGGATGATTTGTTGCTTTGCTCTCACACTTGTGAGTCCTGTAAACAGGACACCATACCTATGTTAGACTTCCTGGCAAAAAATGAAAACCTTCAAAGAAAAGCTGCATCTGGTGTCATAAAGGGTTAAATACCTTGGACACATGATAACAAGTGGGGGAAGGTCATTAGGACCAGACCGAGTGACATAGGAGATGCCCAAACCAGAGACTAAACAGCAATTGCTTTCAGTCCTAGGCATATTTTGGCTATTGCAGGCCTTGGATTATGGACTATGCACAGAGGTCACTGCCCTTGGTGATTTGACAAATTGACTAGGACTGACAGACCGACTGACATGGGCGCCGGAAGTTGAAGACGCCCTGATTAATTTAAACAGCTTTAGGGGTTTCCTGACTATAGAAAGCCATTTGTGCAATACGTGGATGAAAAAAAAGGGTTAATGACTTCAATTCTGACTCAGTATCATGGGGGGAGGTGAAAACCGGTTGGATACTACTCAAAGCATTTGGACTCGGTGGCTCAAGCATTACCCCCTTGTCTTCAAGAGGTGGCAATAGTGAAGTGCCAGGCCCACACAAAACGGACTGATGAAATCAGTCAGGGGAATGACCTCGCAGACCAGTGGGTTAAAAGTTTAGCTAAAGACTCCACTGGGTGTGGGAACAAGGTTTTCCTGGCAAAGGTTGTTGATAAACTATGCGCTGATAATGACCTTGTTTTGATTCAAACAGGTACTACAGAGGGCACGGATGGAAATGGAGCGGTGCACAGTGTGATGGGGAAGGCGTGTGGCGACATTCCGGGACTAACCGACCTTACACACTGTGGTACGGACTACATAAACTTCTGTGTGGAGAATACTGTGCCTTCTAGGAGAGTACAGTGTTTTCCCAACAACAAGCCCTGGGTGACCCCTGAGCTAAAGGCCCTGCTGAATGAGAAGAAGAGGGCATTTCTCTCAGGGGATAAGGAGGAGCTGCGCAGAGTCCAATTAAAATATAAGATCAGGAGGTGCAAGGCCAGCTACAAGAAGAAGCCTGAGCAGGGGATGGAACAAAACAACATTTGTGGTGTGTGGAGAGGACTGAAACACATCTCAGGTCATGGAAAGAGTGGGGATGCTCTCCAGGTTACAGGAGACCAGGCATTGGCAAATGAACTGAATTTGTTTTTCAACAGATTTGATACTGCCCGGCCCCCTGCCCCCTCTTCACACCTCTCCAGACCAGCCATCCCCCTTCAGCTGCCACCATTCACACCTCAGCTCCCTGCACGACATTCTGCCCCTCCTCCCATTGTCACTGAGGACTCAGTTTCAACTTCAATCCACTCAACACCCATCCCCCTCTATCTCACTCTGGACCAGGTTAGGAAGGTGCTAAAAAAGACCAAAGCCAGGAAAGCCATAGGCCCTGACATCAGCTCCCGGCTCCTCAGGGATCAGACCAGCTCTGTGAGGTTGTTCTGTTCATGTTCAACCTGAGTCTCAGTCTGGAGAGAGTGCCGGCGCTGTGGAAGACCTCCTGTGTGGTCCCAGTTCCCAAAATATCACATCCATTGGAACTGAACCACTACAGACCTGTTGCCCTAACCTCCCACCTGATGATGGCCATGGGGAGGATCGTTCTCAGCTACCTCCGCAACTAATTGAGCTCAGCTCTGGACCCGCAGCAGTTTGCCTATCGATCTGGCATCGGAGTGGACGACGCCATCATTTACTTGCTGCATCGGGCCCTGTCTCATCTGGAGGCCTCTTGGAGCACTGTGAGAGTCATGTTCTTTGACTTCTCCAGTGCTTTCAACACTATTCAACCACCATTGCTGAGAGGGAAACTGGAGGCGGCAGGTTTGGATCAACATCTGGCTGCTTGGATTTTCGATTACCTCACTGACAGGCCACAGTTCGTCAGGTTGCGTGCCCACACCTCAAGGGACGGTACTCTCCCCATTTCTGTTCACCCTGTACACAGCTGATTTTGAATACAACTCCCATCACTGTCACCTGCAGAAGTTCTCGGACGACACCGCCATTGTTGGTTGTGTGTCCGGGGAGGACGAGCTGGAGTACAGGGGGGTCATCTCTGACTTCGTGGACTGGTGTGAGGTAAACCATCTGCTACTGAACACCAGCAAGACAAAGGAGCTGGTGCTTGACTTTAGAAGGAACCCTCAAGCGCACACGCCTGTGAACATTCAGGGCTCGGACATCGAGATGGTGAATACCATTTTAAATACCTGGGTGTTCACTTGAACAATAAATTGGACTGGTCAACTAACACAGTTGCCCTGTACAAAAAGGGCCAAAGTCGCCTCCACTTGTTGAGGAGACTGAGGTCCTTTGGAGTGTGCAGTGAACCCCTACGGACTTTGTATGACTCAGTAGTGGCCTCAGTAGTTCTCTATGCTGTTGTGTGCTGGACAGGGAGCAGCTTGGACAGAGATAAGAAAAGACTTAACAAGCTTGTTAGGAGAGCTGGTTCTGTCCTGGGCTGCACACTGGATACCATCGAGGAGGTGGCAGACAGAAGGATGCTAGTAAAACTGTCATCCATTATGGATAACCCCTCCCACCCCCTGCACCACAGTGTGGAGGCTCTGAGCAGCTCCTTCAGCCCAAGACTGTTACACCCACAGTGCAGGAAGGAGCGCTTCCGTCGATCATTCCTCCCCACGGCTATAAGACTCTACAATGCATCACTACAATGACATCCATATAACTGGCATTGTGTTTATGTTTTTTTTCTTTAATTTTTACTAATATTTTGGTATATTTTGTAATTTTTTTGTATATGTTGTAATATATTCTTTATTGTTCTTATATTGTGATTTTTGCTGATACTATGGATCCTGTTATTCCGTCTCTTCTTTTTTGTCTATACAACTGCTGCTGTTTTGAAAGAATTTCCCCATTGTGGGATTAATAAAGTCAATCTTATCTTATCTTATCTTATCTTATCTCCCTAGATCTGCGTATCCAGGGAAGGCCAAAGCTGTTCATGGCCTGGATCATTTGTCTCGTGACAGGATGGTGGGGTGTGGCATGCCCCTGGGTTTGCCGCAACTGCCGCCCAATTCTGGAAGTGTATGGTGTGCATGAAACTCAGTGCTGATGGTGACCCCTCAAAGGCCATCTGGCTGCAGACCTCCACTGTGGAGTCACTTCCGATGCAGTCTCCACTCTCAGTACATCTCCACTACAGGAAATAACAAGGCGTGACTCCACCCCCTTCAATAGTGGAGAGTGAGCAGTTCAAAATAAAATCCCTAGGCACTTACATTGGAAATGATTTTCAAAATAAAATCGGTTTGTATCTGTCACGCCCGGCTCATACGATACTCGTGTGTGTCACGCCCACCTCATCACCCAGTGTTTATTCCCGATTGTAATCACCTGTTGCTTGTTAAGTTCAGCGTGTCTTGTGTATTTAGTCCGTGTCTCAGTCAGTATGCCCCAGAACAGTCATTGTAGTGTTGTAATGTTCATAGATGTCTGCCTTTCCCTGCTGATTAAAACCCTGTTTACCTGTATCACCGGCTTTGCTCGCCTACTCGGCTCGCCCACTCCAGTCACCATAACAATTTCTTTCAGTACTCAACAATATAACAGCCATCTCTTTATTCCTCTTCTATAGTATATATCGTTTTATATACATGGTTGTATATAGTTAGAATTTACTTATCTTGTTGTTTTTGTTTGGTGTTTCTTTTATTGTTTACATATTTTTAAGAAGTATTGTTTTTACCTTTTTGTCAAAAGCAAACGGACCCTGACGTGGATATTTATGCCCGTGAAGCAACTATTTTGCTAGTGACTGTATCTTACATGCGATATTTATTTTTTTAGTCCAAATAGGACAAAGAGCTGATGTTTAGCCTAATGATATGAATCAACAGAAAAACAATTAGAGCACGAGTCTCTCTTCTTGTCTTTTCCAAAATACGTATAATTTATGTTTGCTGTATTAATAATAGTGTACTGCGGGATCTTATGATTTCAGTCATTATTCAAAACAGATAACAGTGGCTGATATGACTTGAGGCTCTGTTACTACTGTAAACCAAGGATCTTTAAAAGAGGTTTGGGTCAAATATTTTAAAAATGACAGCAATCAGCATACATAGAGAGCAGGAATAACGTTAGTCAGTGTACTTATTTTCTTAAATTATATTCATCATCCAACATCTCAAACAATGTTATACATTGTACATTATTTCATTGTGGACAACATAAAATGTACTTTGAGGCCACGTCATTATCATTTAAATTGTTGTATCACTCTTGTTGTATTACAACAGTTATTCTCTTTTACATTTTTTGTTGTATTATTCTGTGTTTTATTTTTAGCCACCATTATTGTCATTGCTATTTCTATTCTTGGGCTGCTGGAACACCAAAATACTACTAACTACTAGTCACTTAATCATATCCTCAGTATCCAAGTGAAATATTTAGTGCTCCATAAAAAACAAAACTTAAAAAAAACACACAAAATCACAAATGATCAAATCTTCTGTTTCTTTATTTCTTTTGTAATATTTGTGTGACATTGACAATATGTCACATAACTTCTCTTATCAATAATGTCTTGGCAGAATGCCAACATGTCATCAATGCAATCAAACATGAACTTGAAAGTTCCAGGATTGCCTCCCTGTCCTGCTCCTCCATGTATTCATGGCACAACTTTCCAAACTTTACAGCAGCCTCTGCCTGTTTCTCTTCCCCCATGGACAGTACAGCAGGT
>JAABNY020000014.1:46494-58237 GCA_015164015.2 Brevimyrus niger
TGTGGCTCAGTGGGCTAATAATAATATAACAATAATAATAATAATAATAATAATAATAATAATAATAATAATAATAAAGATATTTAATACTTTATTATCCCCATGGGGAAATTGTCTTTATGCCTCCCTCAGCTCGCTCTTTGCAGAGTAGACCATCTTTGCTCCCCATTTGTTGAAGAACTTGACCTTTTTCCACCACGTCAGCTATAGTGAGTGAGATTTTCGTGAGATAAAACTGAACTTTGAACAGACATCTTGATGGAAGGGAATGTTTTTCTTCTTTTGGCTTTTACCCTCTTTCAGCCTAACACGAAAGATGATATCATAGAATCTTTCTATTTCATCCTACATTATTCAGTACATTATTCAGGCATCATTAGAACATTAAAGAAACCACCATGTGCTTCTGAGGGAGGTCAAACCCTCATCTAAATATTCTACAATCTACAATGTACAGACATTGCATTCAATACATTGGGTTTGAATTGTAATATATAGAAATATTAATGAGGTTATTTTTATAGTCATTTGTAATGATTCAATTTCTGATCTGGATTGTGCAGTTACCCTGTTCAATGAAAGCTATTAGTAAATAATAATAATAATAATAATAATAATAATAATAATAACACCACCAACAACAATAATAATAATTTTTGCACGATTTATACACCAACATGACTGTTGCTTCTATTTTCGATTTGATATTTATATGTAGTATCATTAAATACATATATTATGTATATAATTAATTTTTCTAATTTTATGTCTATTTTTATATGTTGTGTTTAAAGTGGGTAACTATGCACCAGGACAAATTCTTTGGACTTGTGACTGCTGTTGACGAAATAGTGATTCTGAATTTTTACTTCTCGCTTACGTAAAGCCTGGGAAGTGTTTTGAGTGTGGCTGCGGGGGCCAGGCCACGCGATCAATAACGGGGTCGGTGAAGTTCAGCTCAGTGCATAAATACTCGCCGGAAATTCTGTGTCCACGGTTGCAAACACCTAAATACAATACGTCTATTATATGCTGCATTAAAAAACAACATTCAACCTAAAGTAATATAAATGCTATTTTTTTCGTTGAACTTCTTCTGCAAGTTACACTAATATGAATATCAGAACTAATTATTCATAAAACATTTATAAGTATTAAATATATCGGAAAAACTTGATTCGAATAGCGGCAACATAATACAGCCGACTGCAAGTTCTGATCCGAAGGATAGTCCCAGCAAGAAGTATTACAATTAAATTCGCTCAGGGCGCGATCGTTACAGAGGAGCGGACGGCGACCAAGCCTGGGCAGCATCATGCCGCTGCTGGGGTGCCTTGGGACCCGGAGCCTTTCAAAAGGCAGCGCCTATTTCCTGCTGTTGCCCTCCAACATGGCGGCTTACAGGCGCGGCTTGGCGGTGCTGAGCTTTCTCAGGTTACACATGCATTTTTTTATTGACATTTTCTTTGCTATCTATGGGCTTTCCATTCTGTGTTTTGCCTTTTGCGATCGGTGTTTATTACAGTGGTACATGAGTTTTATACAGTTTTCCAGTCTGGTATAAGATGCATGAAATAAACCACGAGTGCGTGAGGTTCATGTAGTTTCACTATGGCCTAATGGTAAATGCATGAAATGAAGTGAAACTGACAGTACAAGGGCATTGTGTAAAGTTTAAGGACGGTGCAGTATGGCATGCACGGAGAAAAAAGTTAAATACTACAGTTATAATACGATACAGTTTGAAATGTAATAAATAGAGGTAGATTGCACCGCTAGCGTTTCGGCGGCCGCGCCGTCCCAGTCTGTCTGCCGTAGGGACCGGTGTGCAGTGTCGCTGTCCATGTCCCCTTAGATGCAGCATCGGGGCAGTGGTCAGCGGCAGCTCGTCGCCCCGGCGCCTTGCGAAGCTGCCCGCGGCAGTGCGTCGGACCTGCGTCTCCCTTTGTGCGGCTGGTGGGCTCTGCGCCATACCTTTTTCACAGGTAAGACTAGGACACCTGACGTTTTCTTTACAAGACGTTACCATTACCAGATGGGTTTTGAACAGCGGAACTGGTCTGCATTACCCACCAGCAGGATGGCCAGCTCTCACGCATCTGGCGTAATACGCAAGAAGTTTAACTGGAAATCTATATTATTTCATTATAAATCTAAAATTAACTACATCAAAAGCATTTGGGTAGTTTGCAAACCCTACCGACTATTTACAAGGTTCTAAAACTGTTACATACATGTAACCGGTGTATTAGAATTTAGAATTAAAATTTAGTGATTAGTGGTCATTGTTACACCACAGCAAAGCACACAGGGCACAACAACGAAATGTGTCCTCTGCATTTAACCCATATGTGACTTTTGTGACATAGCAGGGGGTAGCTAATTAAGCGCCCGGGGAGCAGTGCTTGGGGACGGTACCTTGCTCAGGGTACCTCAGTGGTGACTTGTTGGTGGGGAATTCGAATCTGCAATCTTTCGATTACAACTGCACTTCCCTAACCATTAAGCCACCACTGCCCCAAAAAATCAGGGCATGGTGCGAACGCAGTACCCCATTTACAGAAATTATGTAGTCGAGATTCCCACATTTGGGGAATTCACAGGGGTCAGCACAGCCTCAGTGCAATGGCTGGGCCTCGCCCTGGGTGAACCACCTTCCTGATCATGGTATCTCCCCTGCCAGATAAATGAGGTATGAATGTGAGTGTGGATGGTGAATGTAAAGTGCTTTGAGTACTCGTAGGAGTAGAAAAACGCTACATGAATGCAGTCCATTTACCATAAAGTTGGCAGCCCTGCACCAGAACTTATCTTGTACTGGCACTAGTCGGTATCGCAAGTTACTGGTGGTTTTACCGGGGGTGAAACTACACCCCCTACTGAAAAAAAACTATTTGAACATAGTAAGTTAAATAGAATTAAATTATACTGTATTGTGAAGTTGTGCTGTAAAATATGGATTAAGTCAAGTCTTATCAATGTGTAATAAAAATTTAATGTTTACTTTTTTGTTTTTTTGTCTTTAACATGGAGGAATAACATCTGGGACTCTCATCTTGCACCCCTGGCGGGAAAAGCCTAGAGTCACCTGTGGCTGTAGAGTCACCTGTGGCTGTAGAGTCACCTGTGGCTGTAGAGTCACCTGTGGCTGTAGAGTCACCTGTGGCTGTAGAGTCACCTGTGGCTGTAGCTCAGTGCAGTAATGGGTGTTGCTGTGCAATTAGCACCTTATGCCATGTATGCCTCTGTCTAAATTGGTAAACTGGTTTGAACCAGCTATAGCTTACTTTGGACCTGTGACAGCTGTCCGATTCCAGCGCTGCTCACTCGTAAATTCAATTTATGTGAGATGACATCATGAAGTGCAGAAGTTACATGTTTGTCCATCTGATGGGTTTCTGTTTGCTGTCCCCATCATAAGGAGATATTTTTAGTATAAGTATTTTTTGGTGTCTCGCGTCATGTGTTGTGTTGGTTTTGGTGGGACTAATCCCATCTCCCATCCCCCCGCCAGAAAGAGACAGCTGTGCTCTCCCATGAGGCCCTGATCCGTCGGGCCTCATCACTGATGGTGGATGGGGCCAACACCTACTTGTCCCAGACCACCCTGGCCCTAGTGGAGTCCCTTACAAACTATGTTAAGGTGAGACCCCACCCCACAGCCTTATGGTGACCCTGTAGGTCTATTGGAGCACTCCGCTAGTTACGCAAGAATTGAGGGTATAAATCCTAAGGAGCACACAGAGACAAATGCAGCCTTCCCTCTTCTGTAAGTTGCTATGGATAAAAGTGTTAGATAAATGTGAAATATGGTGGGATTTTTTTTCTCTCTTCATTTTGACAACTTTTTTAAGCAAAGTATTTGAAGTGTAATAACTTATTGCACAATGTCAAGTGTTTGCATTGTACACAATCAACAAATTCTATCTTCCATATCCAGTTATTCAGTATAGGACCTTGGTAAGCCTAGAGTCTATGTGTAGGACACAAAACAGGGGGCACTTTGGATGTGATGCTGGTCCATTACAGCGCACACATACTTACAGCATGAGCAAATAAGTCATGTCTATTCACCCACCCGCATGTTTTTGGAGGGAACCTGGGGAATGGAGGGGGCACACAATCTACCCGCAGAGTCAAAGGTGGGAATCAAACCTTTCAACCCTGGAGGTCTGAGGCTAATTACTGAGCTGTAGTCAATTCGTCATTAGTTTATTTGGTAGTTAACACAAACCAATATACCATTTTAATATCAAAATTAAGTCCCGTGTTGTTTGCTGCAGTGAGAGACATTTTCTTGCCAGTAATATTTGCAAACTCACATACACACATGCTTAAGCCAAATGCTTCCAGGTATTTAGGTGTTTTGTTCCCCTGTTGTTTTGACCCATTCAGCGGAAAGGTCCGGTTCAGTGCTGGTACTACTTACCACTCTGACTGGCCTTATCTGACAAGGCCAGGGTAGATAACCTGTGGGTTCAGGTTGGGGAAGGACAGTAGTGGAGTTCTGCGAGGTCACTGTTGACCTGGCCTTGTATCTCGCCCCCCAATCAGGCGATGCACACACTTTTGGCTCTGCAGCAGCAATATGTGACCTCTGTCAGCAAGCTGAACCCCACAGAGGAGGACGCCATTTGGCAAGTGATCATTCGCCAGCGCAAGGAGGTGGGCCGTCATCCAGTCATCAGGGTGGCGTAAGATGTCAAGAGGTCAAGGGACTCTGTTTGGGTTCATGTGTTTGGATTTCAGGTTATTGTCTATTGTAGTTGTATATGTCAGTAGTTCTCAAACCTTCTGTCTGGCAACTGCAATCCCCCATAAAAAAACTAATCTTGCTTTCGATATGGGGGGAAGTCCCCATGATGAATTTAATTCCACCGAGGTATGGATCATAAAATTTGGGGTGCCAAATATATATACAGTGGTACCTCAGAAGTCGAACTTAATTCGTTCAGAACTCTGAATCGAATCCTAAAAAGTTTGAGTTCCGATCGAATTTTCCACATAAGAAATAATGGAAAACCAATTAATTGGTTCCCAGCCCCAAAAAATTACACCAAAATATGTTTTTTTTAGCATTTAAACACAAATTGAACAGGATAAAAGAAGAGCATATACTGTACTAAACGCATCTAAGCACATTTATCAGAACAGTAATTTGTAAGGTAAGAAAATAAATGTATCCAAACAATGTGTCCTGCCCCAATTGTCCGCTCCTTCTGTGTGCCACGCCCCCTTGTTAACCCTGTGTGGAATCCCCGTGTGATCAGCTGTTTCTAGTTGTTGTCATTAATCCTCTGTATTTAATCCACGTTTCAGTTTGTTTCCCCAGTCTGGTCATTGTATTGTCTGTCTGCGTTTTGCCTGCCTTACCTGTAATTAAACCCCATATTCCCCGATACCCTGACGTCTGTGCTTTTGCCTCCGTTCTGTCCCTGCTTGGCACGACAATATTATTATAATTAAATGTACTGATGGTTTATTACTAATAATAAAATAAGAAATCTTTAATGTATTTTATTATATAATAATTACTGTTACTGTCATTGTCTACATGTATTTTTACTGTCTAAATATATGTATTTAGCTAGTATAAACATGCACGGTGCTATCACAGTGAATGTGAGACTGAAGCCTTTCCCTTTGTTTCCGCTGAGACTCATTTCCCTGCGCGTACAAGTTCTTAGGTCTGCGTTCATGGTTTGACTTCTGAGATTCAGATCAAGTTCTAGGTAAATTTTGCTTGAACTGGTTGGATAGACATTCTCTTTGCACAGCATAAAAGGCAATACACAACATGACATAGACTAAATGAATGATAAATATTTATAAGTAAGCAGTTGCAGGGGCCTACAGACTGCACAAGTTTGACATGAATAGAAAATTGCAGGGTAGTGGCGATCGAGGCCCGACAGCTGTTGAACAGTAATGAGTAGGTTGCTATATGAGCTTAATTTGAGGAAAACGGATCACCTCTGTCCTTTTCTGCAGGTGACGGACAGACGGGAGGAGTGCAGGCGGTTCGAGATGAATTGGATGAATGCGATCAATCTGTCTGATCTGGCAGCCGAGGCGGCGTTCAATGCAGGTATGTGCTTCCCCCCTGCGTACTGTGAAAGCGCTGGGTCACCCTCAAACCTCCATCCCCCCACGCTACTGTGAAAGCGCTGGGTCACCCTCAAATCTCCATCCCCCCACGCTACCGTGAAGGCGCAGGGTCACCCCCCCCCCCACGCTACCGTGAAGGCGCAGAATCACCCCCCCCCCACCACACTGCCATGAAGGCGCAGGGTCACACCCCCCACCACACTGCCGTGAAGGCGCAGGGTCACCCCCCCCACCACACTGCCGTGAAGGCGCAGAGTCACTTGGCCCAAGGGCAAATGGAATGCACCATTATCCTACTAAGTCACTCACAGCCCCCAAAATGGGGGAGCTGAACGCAGAGCCTGTGAAGAAGTATCTGGCTCCTTCTTGTGTAAGTCTGAAAAGCTTTTCTGGGATCTGTGCTGTTCAACAGTCTGTGGGTATGTCCATCCAGGGGCTGACCAGGCGTCGGTCACAGCGCGGACGAACCTGCAGGTGGCACAGGAGCACGTGGAACAGGTGCGGCAGCTGTCGCTGGAGGCTGAGCAGAAGCTGGTGGACACCAAGGCAGAGAACATGGAGAGGATGTCAGCTGGCAGGAATGTGGAAGAAGAGGATATCCCTGATGCATACCTCCGGGAAGACTAGGTGCATGCAATTGCAGTCAAATGCACCACAGCACCTAAAAGGGCAATAATAGACTTCCTATGCAACCACGCAATCTTATTCAGGGTCAGGGGTCCTCAACTGACCTGTGACCTATAGTTGTCCCCCAAGTTGCCTGTTAAAATGTGAAGGACCTTGAAATGTGAAGGCCCGGGGGAAATGGAGGATTTCACCAGTCCTGCTTTTATCACTAATGCTCTATTTTGGTTGCCCATTTTATATATATAGTGTGCGTGTGTGTGTCTGTGTGTAATTTTAAGCTCCAACTTCACTGTGCAATTCAGAAGCTGCACCTCCCCCACCACCACTCTTCAGAACCAGAATAAGATGCAGATCAGCTTGTGTAAAAGGAGGAGGGGGCATTTTTCGTAATGGAGTTGTGAGTCATAATAATAGCAGAAGATTGGTTATTATTGATACTATACAATGACAGCCTCGTTTTACAGCCCCATACAACAGGTAAGCTGGAGTTTTAGCGCTTAGCTTACCCATATTTATGTGCTTTTTTGCTGTAATTTAGGTGATTTCTGATCACAGGGAACAAATGTAAATGCAATGTTATCGTCGTTAATTCAGTGTATTAACTTTTTTATGCCAAAATGTCGGGTTTCCTGTTGCTTAAAGCCCAATTTGTTCTGGTGTGATTTCTAAATAGTATTTTTTCTATAATACTTTATATATAAGTATTTAAACATGAAATTAGTGGATAATAAAGCAATTAATGTAAAGGCTTTAAAGAGGGGAATCAAGGGATTTTTGAAATACTCTTCTGTTTAATTTAATGGGACATTAATATTTTTCCTGCTTGTCGGATAAATATAAATTCATTCCACTCTGCTTGGTTGTGGGTGCAGTTTTCAAGTTTTGATTTTTTTTGTCCCATTTTCCAAAATGGTTAAATTCTCATGGTACAGTTGCAGGGTTAGGGTACGGGCTGGTATATATCGTATGGTATATAGGGTACCACTGTATATATCGACTGAGCTGCTGCTGTCAGCCCTGACCACTGTGTCTAGCCTCTGGGCCCTGGAAATCTTATATACTTTCATTTTGTATTATTATTATTTATTATTATTAGTAGTAGTACTTTTCCCACAAACGCCTTGGTAGTTGTCTCTGTTCTCATGACACCACCCTCTGGTGCTCCCCCCTCAGCCATACTACCCCTCCCTCTTTCTCACCATTTTTTTTGTTGAGTTCCTCATCACACTCACCCCCCCAGCCCTACTCTTTCTGTGTTGTGAGTAAGCCATCTCTTAGGAGACTACATTTAAGAGTCCTATGCAAGAAATTGGAAAAGTTTATTTTTAATGTTTTTTTTTCTGTTTTTGAGAAAATATTAAAATAGTTAAACTATTTTAGAGCTGTACATTTGCTTTTTTGATGTTTATCGTTACAATTACTGTTTTGACATAGCAGATTTCATTCTGTTTCATTCAGTCATATAACTGTTAATTTAATGCTCACTGACAAGTGGAGTTCTCAGGGCTGGTGATTAACTTTATTGAGCTGGAATAGGTCAGTATAAAACGTGGCCCAGTGTGTCATTTTAAACTAGCCAGTAGGCTGGTGGTCAGTTTTTTGTTCGCAGTGAAATTACTTGCCTCAGGCAAATGTGTGAACTTAATTTCTATCTTTGGGAGTTACCCATATCAAAATGGATTTTAAATTCATCTATACCAGGGGTGTCAAACTCCAGTCCTGGGGGGGCGGAGCCCTGAGTAGCTTAGCTCTTTCCTTGTTCCACGACAAATAGTTTAGCTTAAGACCTGTATGGTAATTAGCACAAGGAGTTGAATCAGGTGTGTTAAATGAAGGGAAACCCAAAAATGGGCAGGGCTCAGGCCCCCCAGTTTGACATCCATGAATATATAATGAGTGAAAATATCAGAGGTAGAAAGTTCAAATTCAGAAAGTACAAATCCAGACCATGGTTTTGTTTCAACCAACTAGTTAAAGAGTCACAGTCACAAAGTACTCAAGTGGTTGATTGAAACAAAATCTTGGTCTGGATTTTCCACCTCGGCAAATGATCCTTAAAAAAGTCAGTTAATGGAGGTGATCTGACCCGCAGGCTGACTGACAGGCAAATGGGGTGCAGACAGGCATCTCACCTGAAGCGGGGGCCAGAGGGTGTCATGGATGCATTCAGAGCGCATTCTCAGTCACGGATCGTTAATGTGGAAAGGTCGGCCAAACTGACCTGACACCTGAGAACTGGTTGTGGATTGTGGATAGATTGATGAGTGACAGCCACCTCAGGTCAGAAAATGCCTCATTTTTCTCTGTTCACCTTTCCTTAACGTTGTGTGGTTAAGTTTTCGTAGCGCTATCTAAAAAGAAAGTGCACTGCCAAACATAACTTCAGCCAGCAGATGGCGCACTGAGCCCATATAAAAAAATAAATAACGCCCAGACAAGGAACTCCGGAAGAGGGGAAATAATTGGTGCCTCGAAAAAAAAAAAACACAAGTGATACAGCATGCAGCCTCCAGATAAAAAAAAAAAAGATATTTCAAGGTTATTTCCATAAATTAATAGTTAATCAGGTTATGTTTTTCACTACTGGAGAGTTAATACTATGCATAGAGATGTATGTAAATAAGTGAGTTTACAAATGCATGTCCTCCAGTGGATCCTCACAAGCCTGTGCATCATACTCTTATGTATGATGTCAGCAGAGATAAAGCACATCATCTGCCACAAGAGAAGGAGAAGCTAAACGTGGCAAAAACCACCACTGATGTTATATAAACATTGGGGAAGTGTATTAATGTCTGTGTGGTTACACCAACACACCATTAAAAGGCTACTATGGCTGTGGACCAAAAAATGTCAACGGAAGCACAGGAAGGGTATGAGAACAAGGTCAAGGCCTTTTGCAGAAAGGACCCCCCACCTCTCCTTTGCTGATTGGCCAATTAATTGTGTGATTAGTTCTGAGTAGCACACGCCGAAGGACTGGCCTAACAGCCAATTAGCATCATGCAGGGAGAAGATGAAGGCAGTAGAGATGGTGGTTAGCACGCTACGACGCATGCAGTGTGCCACTCGGCACCAAGTCATTTCATGATTTAGGGACTGAAACAGGATTAAAAAGCTAAAGTATCATGCAGGTAGTTTTTAAACTTTTTTCAATGAATGATGTTGCGTTAAATACAGGGAGGAAGCTGTGTGGGGTGTGACTGTCTGGCGGTGGGGGCTGTGGTGCTGTGTAGCTTCTGAAGCACTATATGCCTCTCACTGTATCATTCCATTTATGGGCTTGAACATAATGGAAGAGAGGAGTCATCTGGCTAAGAACTGAACCTAAGCCAGCTGGCGAGAAGAGAGGGAGAGAAAAAGAGAATGGGTAACAGCTATGGAGAGCAGAGGGAGGTGTGTAGTACACAGCAGAGTGGGGGTCAGGTATGAACATATTTTAACGGACTGGGTCCCCTCTATCCAGGTAGTGATATACCTCCACAGGCAAGCCAGCTAAGGCACAGCAAAGGGTCCTGAACCTGCAGCCTGGACCTGTCATCTGAGGCAAAACTATAAAGTAATTTCATAACACATCACTGTCACGATATAGGGTTAGGGTTAGGGTTTTAGCCCTAACCCTAACACATCACTGTCACGATATAGGTGAGTGTGCCTGAGGGGTGGGGGTCACATTGAGTGGTGAGTGTGCCTGAGGGGTGGGGGTCACATTGCCAGGTCGGCTCACAATCTCAGCTCAAAAACTGCAGTCAGTGTTGTGGAAGGAGGAAGTTTTCCAAAATGTTTCCAATTTGCCACCCCCCCCCACCCCACCCCCCCAGCCTCCTCCAGCCTCCAAACTCCCCCTAAAACAAACCACTCTCATGCACCACTGGCCGTGCAGTGTGTCACAAACAACTCCTTTACCTCCCCTCCTGGGAACAAACAACCAGTCTCTTCAGCACCCCCCCCCCCCCCCCACGCCATCCCACGTTTGAAGAGTACTTGAAGCTTCTCGTGGTGGCTTGAAACATTCCCATGTGCGATAAAATCCCAACAACGGCAGTGCCACTGACACCCTATTCACAGACACATCACCACAAACATGACTTCTACAAGCAGCCATTTCTTTTGCCTGTTTTAAAATTTAATTTGTTTTTATGGCGCATTGTGTCCTTGAATGAATTGTGAGAGTCTATGAAAATGGGGGGGGGGGGGGGGTGGGGACAGTAAGGTAAAGAGTCCATTATTTGACATCACAGGTCGTAAAGCTTCGCACCAGAATGTTAGAGGAACAAAGCCTTGACCACACCTATGGGCTCTGTCTTGGACTGGTGGAGATGGCCCTGTATGTGTATGTGTGTGTGTGGGAGGATCTTTTAGTTCATGTTCTTTGTGCCATAGGGGTCACACATAATAAGCTTCTACACAGTAATTGGGCTTTTGCGTCTGATCGGAAGGTTGCCAGTTTGAATTCTGTCCACTTTTAGCAGAATAGTCACGCGGCCCTTGAGCAAGGTGCCCAGCCACCCCCCAGAAAAAAATCAGATCAGGTTATTATTGTTAACAAAAAATAAAAGTATATAGAAACATTTTCATAAACTGAAATAAAATAGGAAAAAAACTACAAGTCAACAAAAAACTATAAATAATGCTTCAAAAACTCAAATTAAAAACAAGTGTCAAATACTTTACTGTTCACCACTTCGCTGATTCACCACTGGCATACATGACGGTAGATGCTGAGTAATCATTGAGGTTCCATTAATCCGGCAGTTTCCACATCGTCAGTGTGTCATGGACGACAGGCCAGCATCTCTGCTCAGCGGTGATGTCATTGGGGGAGGTTCATTATTCCCCCTCCAAGCTGGGGGTGAATATATACAGATGAGTATCTGGTGGTTTACCTGAAAAAAGGGGCTGCATTCCCATTCTCACGTCCAAAACATGTGAGAACATAAGAACATAAGAACATAAGAAATTTACAAACGAGAGGAGGCCATTTGGCCCATCAAGCTCGTTTGGGGAG
>JAABNY020000014.1:97726-113551 GCA_015164015.2 Brevimyrus niger
ACACTGTATCTCTCTGTCTGCTTATTCAGCCTCCCCACCCCCCCCCCCCCCCACACACACACACACACACGCACATACCTCAAGCACCTACAACCAACACAAAGATATAGGGGGCAGGGGATTCTTAACTCAAGCCGGTCAATTCCATCCATCATCGGAGGGGAAATCCACCCTCTTTATACTCCTCGCACATTTTCCATTAACACACCAGTTTGTGAGAATATACTTGATTTTGTTTTACTAATAGTTTTCGCTCTTTGTGTGCGTGTGCGTGCGCACGCGCGTGTGCGTTTCGGCCAGGTTTAAATATATATGAACAAGTAATTGCTAATAATAGCGATACAAAAGGCTATCAAACAATACATGGGGGAAGAAGGCCTTGGCAAGCCAGTGACAGGCGGGTGAGGAAGAGGCCTCGTCATATTGGTTAGTTTCACATGCATCTAATTCCCGGCTGCATATATAGATTTCTCCCCTGGGCCCATTTACCCCGAGAACAATCATAATCCCCAAGGAAACTACTGGAACATAAGTAACTTAACTACAAATATGGGATTTCCAGGGAGATCCTTTGGCAATATATTGTCACACAAATCCATTCCTTTTTACTCTAACATTTCTTTTTATGTTTAACTATAATATTCCTATGGCTGCCAGAATTGACTTTCACACATTTGTCTGATGATGGAGCATAAGTCAACTTATTGGGCTTTTTCTGCCCCGAATTCCTGGTAATAACACAAGACATCATCTCAAGCTAGGACACCTGTGGAGATATTTTGTTTTTTTTTATTTTTCAAACATATCTACAAAATCACATATTTAATTTGCAATGTACATAATCTAATGTGACGTACAGAAAACAAAAACAACAAATAAGCAAATCTGTGTTTGAATAGCGCATTATCACAGCATTACATCGCCTCAAAGCGCTTTACAGCATACCCACCCGAAGATCAGTCAGTAAGCCATCGGCGACAGTGGCAAGGAAAAACTCCCAAGAAGGGAGAAACCTTAGGAAACCAAGAAAGCAAGGCCACACCCTCCTGCTTGCACTAGAACGTCCTAAGCGCATTGTCAAGAGATGCAAAATCACCTTCTGTGGCCTTAATTTTAAAGTCAGAATACACAGCTGACTCATGGCTGTTAAACTGTTATCATATCGAGAAGAAGCTCGAAAGGGATATTATTCTAACATCCAAGGTGGCCTCAAGGGAGAAAATCAGTTGCAATCTAACAAAAGTCACAGTTGATGGTCTGGTACAGTAGTTGTTTCCCTGTCACTCTATATAAATATATCTTCTCCTCAAATTTTTTTTTTCTGAGAAAACCTCTGTCACTCTCTAAAAGTACATGTCAAAGACAGCCGCAAAAGGAGGTCATCACTTTCTGTTCATTTTTTTGTTTTTAGTGTTTTTCCACGATATTTTAGAGTTTTCAGTCGCTCAGTTTTCAGTGAAATATGTGAACTATGATAGCTAACAGGTACACAAACAGATAATAGTGAACAAAAACTGCTATCAGGTACATTGATATATTGGTAATAGTGAACCTTCTGTCAGCAAAAAATGACTTACAGAAAATACCTTCTTTATACTTGCGTAGTGGTCTGTGACAGTATACTGTATCATTAAAATGTTTAATAACTTGGGTAAATCCTATATCAACTTGGGTTGTTCCTTCTTGGTTGAACCCTAATTGCCACTGCACACAAAGTCAGTATTTTTCATCTGAAATTGTCACACATCTCGTTGTATCAGTCACATTCAGACACCGATTATGATACCTTCTCCAGTCATACAAGTTTCCGCAAAGGTCCCATTTTCTGCTTTTTGAAGCATCCGTCAAAAGCTGTTGACCGTTATCTTGTATGAATGTTGCAGCGCTTGGAGTCTCTGTGCATTTAGTTTGCTGAACGTCCGCCGATCACACGCAGTGCGGTTTTCCGGTGGTAAAATTCAGATTGCATATTAACCTCATGATGTGTGTGTGTGTGTGTGTGTGTGTGTGTGTGTGTGTGTGTGTGTGTGTGTGTGCAGGCCTACCTTAGACACACTGCCAGCCACTGTTCATGACCAAATGGATTGCGGAAATTGGTGGTCTTTTTTCAATGTGGTTCCAGTATTGTTTGCACTGTATCAAACCGGACCACTGACATTCTGAAATACACCTCGAGACTTTCGGGGTAATTCCGCGGTTCCCGTATCAGCAGCTGAGATTCTCCCTGCTCTTGCTGGCTTCTAAACCCGGCATTTTCTCTTCTTTTCCTGCCCGAGATAAGTGATCGGACCACAAAACCATCCTCACCGCGTGATGTCTTTTTTCGTGAATTTTTTGCAATTGTAGCATAATAAAACACATCGGATTCTCGGTGCAAGGTTTCTATTGGGCAACGATTTTTATTATAAAAAAACAATCCATATGAAAAATTTGGACTTGGTGTGCAAAGCCCTTTAACTCCGACTTTTTTTAATATAACTGACTATTTCGACTGTTAATAAGCAACATGGGGTTACAATATGGATGGATGAATGCATGTACAGGGTGGTGTATGGAGGGATGAATTGTAGGATGGATAGGATATGTAGTGTTCCATTCCCATATCACCTGGAGATAGGTTTTTATATTTGTTCAGATTAAGAGCCTTGTCAATGGGACTCTTACTTGGTCTCTTATTTAGGGAATGTCCAGGAGATAGTCGATTTGAATTGTAATTGAGGTCTGCCCAGCAATAAATTGCTTGGATTAATTCTTGCCTTTCTGAATTTACTATTCCTACCAGATTCCTAGATAGTGATATTGCAGCATTAGTATACAACAGAGGACTAATGTTAGACTATTGGGCATTTACTGATCTATTGGCTCTAGTGACTTTCCGACTAATCCGACTGGGGTCAGGTAAGCTGAAGGTGTACAGATAGACATTCATCTTATACAGTGATAAACTGCTTCACAGTCTTTGAGTCATTCAGACACACTGAACTACAATCAGTCCCAGAGCTGAACTGACCAAACCTTCTGCCAGTTTTCAGCTGCTCTGAAACTCCCTTTAATCCAGATCAAACATTCCAAACGGCGACAAAGCAAAATCACGCGCGATATCAAAGCCAGAATGAGCATAAAAGAGAATAAGTAACGAAAATTATTCAAAATGACTCCATATTACACAATAACCATATTTAAGTACCCTAAAACATATACTTAAATTACAATAGTTTGGAGTCATATTAAATCCTGTTCAATTTGAAGTTTAAGTGACATTTCTTAGAACAGTAAGGCATCTGTCATGCCTTCAGGTACCCAACAGAGTTCCGTCATTAAGGCAGTGGGTGCTTTTGCCTACATAACCTAATATTAAAGCATTCAAAATTCCTCAAATTTCAGGAAACGTTCACAATACTAGTCATTCAGCTAACGAACCACAATTTCACTTTAAAAATTTGACGGCGTAAGAACAGTTCAAAAGCTTTCCGGTTCTTACTTTGCCATACATATTTTAAATGACATCTATATATCATTGGGAATGGGCCCCTCAGGAGCCGGCGGCTAATTGACATGTGGTCGCCCATCTCCAGCAGCCGCCTGGAGAACAGGCACCCGTCAAAATCTCAGCACCCGTGTTGTGACATAACGACGGAGCAGCCCAGAGCAAGCAAGCCGCGCCCATAATCCCACCTGCCCGGGCGACGTTAATCAGCCCAGCCGCCTCAGCAATCCCAGGGGCTTAGGGAGAGGATGGGGGGCAACTCCGGCTGAAGCGGCGCAGGAAGGGCAAAGTGGCGCCGGAAGGGCAAAGCTGCCGACCGTAGCGATACCCCAAAGTGGGACCCGAACCCTGGACAAGATCCGGACTCCCTCTTTCATAGTGTGAAAGAATGAACCACTGGGACATTGAACTGAGGCTTAAATACTAAGGGGTAACGAGACTAACACAGAACAGGTGAGGCTAATTAACAATGGTACAGATGAAACTAATAAATAAACAGATGAAACTGAACAGGGAAACTAGGAACTGACAAAGAAATGAGAAAAACAGAATCTAACACGGTGGGGATAAGAAAGACGGGTAAAACACAGGCAAAGCACAAAGCAAGAAACCAAAACTGAAGTAACCAATGAAACACTAAAGAACAAATTACAGCAACAGAGGATGTGGAATTCGGACAGAAAACAGGGGTTAACGGGTAGCCAGACACGCAACTCTGGGAGCTGGAGAAACACCACAGACTGACAACAGGAAAGGCAGGAAAGACTGGGACAAGCAGGTGCTGACCCTGACACATAGCCCTTCCTAACGTCTGTTTTCGAGCCCCTCTTTTCGGGCAAAAGCCAGAGTGATGCGTAGAGAAGTGTGCTTGTGAATGAAAGGTTGCTGGGTTTGAATCCCAGAACAGCAAGGTACTACCCCCTGCCGTCTGCTCCTTAGATGCTAAGTAATAGCAGGCCGCTGCTATGTCCGATACGAGTTAAATGCAAAGACACAGTTGACGGGTAACCGCTTCATTTTACGGGAAGTGTTGGAGGAGAGAGTCAGATAAACAGGAAGCTGGGGTGGCTGCCCCACATCAAAATAATGGAATATGAACTATTTTATTTCAGGATGAACCATAGAATAGACACAGTGCGGTGTGTGTGTGTGTGTGTCCCCACCCCCCCCCCCCCCCCCCCAAAAAAAACATAGACTTCTGGGTAACTTCTGCCAGGAACGTTTACAGCAAATATTGAGCTGAGTGGTCTGAATGCTTAACATAGTTAACAAACCTATTGCTGTTGCGGTGTAGATGTCATCAGAAAGACTACAATGCCATTAGGGAAGAGTATTCGCGTCCAAATAAAATATTCTGCCACGCAGAGTTCTGGCAGATGTCCGGCATGGGACCGCAGGACAGCAAAATTTGAGAAAAATGCATCATTGCCTAAGAGTAACAGCCAGAAATGGGGATGAGGTGCAGGAAGAATCTTGCGAGCCCCAAAGCACTAATTACAAACCGCCCCCCATGAGCACCTCATGCCTCATAATCCTCAACTGCTTCCCGCCCCCCAATCCCATAACCAACCGACTGACTCTATTTAAGCCCAGAAGCAATTAGGGCAGATGTGCTTTATTAGCTGAGGCGTCTGTAGGCACAGGTCTGGTGATCGATCACCATGGTAATGAGTGATGGCCCAAATTTTAATATCATTGTGCTGCACCCCAGCTTGCTCTTAATTTTAAGTTTTAAAATATGAAATTCTTTCGTTTCGTGAAATGGAACACAAGGGGATTCCGGGAGGCCCTGGGTCGGGCCCACTGCTCTGCCCTCAAAGTTGTCGGGATTTGTGCCAGGGATTCCTCAATCTGTGCTTGGATGGCGTCACCATCAAGAAGCCATGCTGGAGCTGGGAGCACGAGGGGAAAGTCGTTCTTAAACATATTATTCACTTTTTGATTCTGGTATAAGAAGGAATTTGGCATCTGTGGGTTAGTGTGGGTTTAAACCTTATGTGCAGATGACCTTTAGAGACTGCAGAAGCAGAGGAGCCATACTTCAGGATGTCGCTGGTTTGGGGAGGATCTCTTTGTTGGGGACGGAAGAATCCATCCGGCTTTTTAGTTGTGTATATTTCTCCTACTTACTGATCTGCCCCTTCAAATGCGCCTGGCAGGAGGCCTGTACTTTTCGTTCACTCAGCCAGCATATTTTGGAGTCCCTTTCGGCACTCGCAGTCCAACGCACACACAGGGGGACATAGGCCACATGTGTGCCAGGCCGACCCCGGGGGTCTCACAATGTTGAGGTTTTTAATTAACCCCCATGCGCTTGGGTGCTGGGTGGTGGTGTGTCAGTCTGGCAACAGACTGACACGTTACTAGTTTTTATGGCTGGGGCTGTACATAAACCCCACATACACATGCACTGCCTCTTAAGGCAGCCATCAAACCTCCCTTTTCCATAGAAACATGCTGACCTTTCACCTTAAGGGCCACTCCCCTTTGACAGACTCACCTGCAGGGCCTTAAGCAGATGCTGTGGGTCGGTCCAGTACTTCTGTCTCAGGCTGTGCTTTGACACTCCCTGTCCATCTCTCCCTTTCACATCTGTCTCGCATTTCTGATGACTCAGATGGTGCCCTTCAGGTTTAGAAAGATTGATTTAATTGTTGGTGCCTTTTTTTCATTTATTCCTTTGTACTTGGTATGTTGCCATTACATCACAGTATTGCCGTGGATACTGGTATCCATGGTAATTAGACCCACATCTAACCTTTTCAGCAAGGAATCTATGAATTCCGTATCACGGGCGAAGCCACAGTGCTTTTCAGAAACTGGCAGCGACAGTCGTTCTGAGCTCCCATCGTAATTTACTGCAATAAAAGCTCCACTGGAGAGAGTGAATTCTCATCAGCACTGAAGTGTGATTCTGTTCTGTGCCGTTAGATGCACATGGTTGTGCTTATACACGTATGTCTATATGTAAATTTCTTACAGCTCTGAGGCCAGTGTTGTGTGTCTCGCGTTTCTCACGTTAGCGTTGGACAAAAGAATGTCAGAGCTAGCCCACGTCAGCTGCGTTGTAGCTGACCGAACCGCCATTAACATTAGCCAAGTAGCCTTGCCGGTAGTGTGGTAATATTATCGGTATTGTAATTGTTCAATAGAAACAAACTAATGTTAGAGGAAAGCTTCTCTGTGCAATTTCCTCAGGAGAGTTAGGTCTGTTCCTCTCCTGTTTCCTCCTGTTGTTTTTTTTTTTCATTATTGCATAATACCTTTGTTTCCTTTTTGGTTTGTATTCCCTGAACCCCTGTAGTACTGACAAAGAGAAAGATGATGTCATCTTTTCCTCGCCAAATGACACTTATCTTTTTTTTTGCAATGCAACCCAAAAACAAAAAATTAATTTCACTGGAGGTAAATGAGGTCCCCGGTAAAACCGTCGGTTGGTGCGAACCGAAGAAACCTGTTTGTTTGTATTCTGGCTTATTTTAACTTTTGTATGTTTTCTTTTTGTGTAATAAAATGGACAAAGGAACGCACTGAAACTGCACCACGACCTCACTAGTTATACTAAAGAAAGGTGTGCTGTTTTTTGCTGTTCCTTGCTCTTGGGTTCTCCATCCAGAGTATTTAATCATGCGTTCACGTTATTTTGTACATAATAGCCACTGTAATGTAAAAGAGAGGTTTACAGCACATGAAAGCTGGATACTGTATGGGAGAAAATGAGTTTTTTTGAGATACTTTAATTTTAAATAAAGCACCTTTTTCTGCGAATGTATCCTCTTGTTTACTGTTGCCTGATGGTGTAGCCTACTGTCTCAGTTATCTTTAGTCCGTGGAAGATCTTCCATAATGTCCAGGAGAGTTGATATACTTCAGGAATTACTCCGCCGTTATTAATGCATGCCAGTTGGACTTCCCTGAAACAGACTCTGCTGTTAGGAAGTGGAATTCTGAGTAGTGAAGGGTCGGGCATAAAGTACGCCTGACTCCACCCTCCACGGTCCTCTTAGCCAATGAACTCTGAATTCTGATGAATTCTGGAAGCGGGCAGCGGCAGGGATTCGTCGATGACTCACACGTGGAGAAAAGGAAGAAAAAACATGTAAGGTGAAATAATGCTGACATAACTTGTTTGATTTGTTTGGGTGGGGAGATGTCGGGTTTGTCCTGTCGGTGGTACGGAAAGGTGCTCTTTAACTTCTGTGCTTGGATATGATTGACTTGAAGCAGGACGGCTGCATACCTACCTGCCCAGTTGAATGCTTACTTTGGAGTGTCACACATGCGCACAAACATTTATTTGATGTCCCCACTGCAAGGTGAATGGGGACACTTTGTTACTTTGGCTTCTTGTCTCCTTTGACCCCCCTGTAGTGTGTCCTGTTTTGTTTTCCGGCTTGTTTGAGCCATTGGGGATTGGGGGGCAGTCAGCGGCGGCACGGAGGGGCTGTTCTCCATTCCGGCCCTTATCTCTGTGCCTGTCCTCTGCGTCTGAGGACACGCACGCACCCTCCGCTTTATGGAACACGGCCAGTGGCGCCACTCCACTTAGCTTGAGAAGCGACACCCCCCCCCCCCCATACACACATAACACGTCTAAGCTAGTTCCCATGGCAACCACTTCCTCTCGAGTTAGTGACAGTGACCGGTTCCCCAGTGACATCATCCAATATCTGCACTTCCTCCCTTAAAAAGGAGAAAAGGAATATGGAGGGGGGTGGTTATAAAATGGTGCTTTTTGTTGCAGGACAATTAAGGAGGGGTGTGAAAAATATCAGCATAATCCTTTTACCCTCAACTCTGAATGGACAATGACTGAACTACCGGAGCCATTTGCAGAAACCTCATAAAACAGTCCATTGAGATTCAAGGAAAATCATTGGCTGAATCATTAGAGCCAATTAACACGTCAGCAACAGGCCAAATCAAATGAGCTGTAGCACTTCCTGCTTCATAGAAGCATGTAATTAACTGAAGGTAAACAAATTTGCTGGCTCTGTGTTTGTTGAGGCCTTGGGCACTGCTACTGTGAGGTGACACTGTCTGTATGAAACATCCTCGATGCTTCTGTCATTATTTTTACTGTTGTTATGTTGCTTAGCAACCTAGCTGCCCAGGCAGTTTGCCCATAGATACTCTGCTCATCTGCCTTCAGGGTTTGTGTTCTTGTTTGCTGTGGCACCTGCCGGCCCCCATGTTTCATAATCGTTCTAGAGGTGTCCACGTTACTGAGCATTGGGAGGAGTCCAAGGGTTAGTGAATGCGACATGATGGATGAGATGTCTGTTCTGGAGACCACCCAAAGTCTTCCCCCCCTTTCTGCTTGCCCCTGGAGCCCACCTGTCGATACCCTGCCCCCCCCCCCTCTCCAAATAAGTCACAGGTGTCTCAGGATTTAGAGAGCTGTTTGGCCAAGCTGAAGTACTGCTCCCACGTTTGGATGTGTTGATAGATGAGTCTTAGGTCTCTTTTGGCCCCTCCCCAGTCCCCAACACCCTCTTTCACGCAAAACATTTGCTTTTTCTGTGTCCGTCATTACTGTCTTGTCGAAACCAGAGTCTCAAGGGACAATCAGATAAGCTCAAACCTGAATGGTGGCTGGTTACCTTTGTGGGGGGGGGGGGCAATACCTGCAGTTCTTGTACTGGGTTACATTCAAAAGAGGCAACAATGACTCCCAGTGCTCAGGACCTTTTTTTCTTAGCTGCTTAAATTCTCAATCGGCCAGTTGTAACAGTGGCTGATTTAGAGGATTTTCCTGAAGGGTACAACAGCAGATTCCTGCAGCTGATGCAGCAGCTTTAGACGGATGTTCATGTTACTGGCAGTGCTGCTGTGTTGGACCTTCCTTGTCGACTGGGGTGAAAGGGCTCCCTCCAGCAGTTACCTTCCTGATCATCGGTGTGGTTCTGATCCGCTTTACCAGGCTCAGATACCAGTGACCCTGGCCTAATGTACCTCCTGCAAGAATGATGGGGATGGCATCGGGTTTTGGGCTATCAGAGGTCCTTGTGCATTCTTTCTCTATCCCATCATCTTGAAAGGTTTCCTGTGTGTCTGTTGGTCACTGTACCTTAATGTTCACTCTGCATCCTGCTTGAAAGATGTTGGTGTGTGGCATGCTGGGCGCTGACTGCGCTGTGTGCAGGGAAACACTCGTATGCTGTGGAATATAGCACCGCTGTGCAACACAGAAAGACCACTCTGTGTTCATTAGTACCTCTGTGTATAAATAAAGGCCCATGTGTTCATTCAAAAAGGTTGCTTGACTTAGTATTGGCAGTGTGTTGGTGATTTTATTAATGTGATTAATTATAGGTATCTTACTCTGCACCATCAGAACTTGTGTTAAAGAGGTATTATGTGGTGATGGGGGAAAAATCTCTCTTGTCCTCCACAATGTTGCCTCTTTTTGGGTTGATATGATCACATATGCTGGAAGTTTTCAGAGTATGCAAGTCAGCCGACTGGTTGATATGGTCTGTATGGGGACGTGGGCGGGGCCTGGCGAAAGCTGGCCAGACCACCTAGCAGGACAAGTAGGTAGCAAATATGCTTTTGTGCAATATCTGGAAAAAGACTTTGTGAAGACATCTACGTGAGACGAAATCTCCTTTTTTGAGTTTTATTTGCTTTTTGAATAGTGGACATGTATATATTTTATACTCATATCTACTGAGCTTTTGTTCTTTTTTTGCGTTTTAGTTTTTTTGCAGCAGCTGCATCTGGAAGATTAAACATAAATTTCATTGTGTGGACATTGTTGTATATGACAATAAATTGCTTGAAATCTTGAATTTTGCTGGTTTAGGATTAAGATAAATGACAGTAATGTGTGGGTCCCCAGATAGCAATATGTGATATATGTCTGGGTAAAAGGAAGAACTGAGCTGTCTAAAACCAGTCTCCCCCAATCCCACCTACAGCAGCAGAGTTGTGAGAGAGCCTGGGACATGACCTCTGACCTCTCGTTCTGAAACTCTTGGCCCTATTCTCTAAACGGAACATGATCCCGCCCATGTGTGTTGACTGGTGGAAAGAGGCCGACACAGGGCTTCCCCGGCAGGCCGGTGGCTTCCTGCCATACTATTGTGGTAAGAAACAGTCTGTTGTGTAAAGGTTTTGTTCTGGAATAGCAGACAATATACAGTCAAAGTTCTGCCGTCGTCATGGTTCCTTGACAGTTCCAGCACCATGGCTTCCCAGTAAACCCAATAAGTGTCAAAAGTGTATTGTCCCCCCCTTTTAAATAGCCTAACAGAAGAAGACAACAGTATTTTGTCTGTCTGAATCCCAGACCAAAAACAATTGAATAACAAGTTTCCATTTAACAGGAACAAATGTAAGTCAGTCTTCTCTGAAGGGTCCCTTTGTATAGCCAGTGAAATGCAGAGATGGGGAGTTGAAACAATAGCTGCTACTCCCACTGGCTCTTTCACCTCTGACCCTTTGTTGACGTGGATGGTCCAATACCGTGCCAACACTTTAATGCCTCTCCCATATTCACAGTTGCATTCATGTTTAGTTTGGTGTTTTGTTTTGGTGAGGCTTTTGCTATTTTACTTAACTACTTAGCAAATGTTTGATGTTTTGTGTATGCAACGATGCCAGTTCCTGCACGCTCCACTTGCTAACGGTTCAGGCGACTGTAATGGTTCGGGATGATATTTTATTGGTATGCAACAATGAACAATTGTGAAAATTATATTATTACATGAATTATATCTGAGTTTTTCAAAGGTTTTTCAAAAGCAAACAGAGAAGTGGATTTGACTTTATGCTCCTCCCGTGCCCCCCCTTGTACACAGATATTCATGGATACACTTCAGATGTTTTGGTGGGATGTGATGGTTGTCCAGGCAATAATTTTGTTCCTCAGCCTCTCCATTCACAAGCCTATTGAGTACCGGAAAAATCTACTGAATCCATTACAACGTCGCTGTTGCATATTTGGGAAGATTGTGGTATGCAGGACAAATTGGAAAGGCGTAGCACTGATGACGAGAAAGCATGTCTTTGTGGTTCCGCCATGTGGGTTTTCTGAGTCATTTTGTTCTGATTAAGTCACTGTATGCGTTCTGGCACCGTAAACAGGAAATCTGTGTGTTCATGGGTCCATCCTGCTGGTTAGGGCAGTGTGAGCTGGTGACATCACATTTAGGAGGCTAACATGGAGCCGATGGCTCGTCATTCTCTGATTGTCTGTCCCAAGTGGTGGGACCTGCAGGCCTAAAATATGGGCCTATGTTAGTAGACCGAGAAGCGAGTTTGACGTTATCTGTGAGCTCCAAATGTCATCTTTGTTTAATAAAGGGACAGGTGGATGTGTTGCTGAAGATGTCGGAGTGTCATCTTCAAAGGAGAAACACCAAGGGGAGTGGAAACGAGCAGCTAAAAGCAGTTCCTTAACCTCTATGGTATTCCCTGCCCTCAGCAACATCTACTGATAAAATGCCCTGCCCCCTACTCCTGCATTTCTATAGCAACCACCAATGCCCCGCCCCCTACTCCTGTGTCTTTATAGCAACCACCAACACCCCGCCCCCTAATCCCGCATCTCTAAAGCAACCTCCAATGCTCCAGCTGCGGAAAGCGTGTCTCACATTTAGTCTGCTGACTGATGCTGGATTAAAAAGTGATGCGGATTTGAGCCGGTCGGGTTGGCCAGGGGCAGCTGGTCATCGGACGCCGTCTCTCAGTCTGGTGGACGCAGGCTTCCCCGTGCGCCGCATCTGTGTGCTCTGCAGCGTAACTAAAGCATTCTCTCTCGCTTATCGATTTTCCTGCACTCCAAGGATAATCTGCAGTCTGCCCGGCTACTGGGGTCTGTCTCTCCTCTCCCTATATATGGGTTCTAGTCGTGGCCCTTTCTGCCGGCATGTGTGTCCTGATTCATTCCCTCAACAACACGCGCTCTTTCCCTGAAGCCATGTGGCCAGCGCATGTTTTTTAACCCCACCCCTCTGCCGGCCAAACATCACCTCAGCGGCTCCCCTGCAGCATGAGCCCCCAACCCCCCTTTTTTTCTGAGCTCGCATTTTTTTGTTTCCGCAGAGATTAGATCGGGCCCCTTTCAATCATCATGTCTATAGTCTTTCACTGTACATAGCTGTAGTTCCCACACCCAGCCAGTTGGTGGCGTGCTGTCTGGCATTATGTAACATCGCATCACCCCCCTTCCACCACCTCCGCCCTCCCCTTGCTGGGATCCTGCCCATGGTCCAGAGGCTGGCAACCTTGCGTCTAATTAATTGTAATTAATTGGCACTAATCTGCCCCCCAGGGGCCCCCCGATGAGCTGGATAATGAGCATGTGATGTAACGGATGAAGGAAGCCTAAAGAGCCAAAGGGGCCCCCGGGCAGTACAGAGGCATCTGAGCTTGATGGCCGCAGCGTTGTCCCCGCAGCTGTGCTGATGTCAGGGTAGCGAATCCCCCACGAAACGTCTCCATGATTGACACGGCGCAACAAGTATCCGACATTCCCTTGGTTACAGGATTCTGGTGAATGAAGCAACAGAAAGTAGAATGATCGTTAGTGTTATTGTTCATTGATGGTGCCAAGACTTAAATGGACCCACCGGGAGACATCGGTGTGATGGAATTCCGCCTGCTGTTTGTGTCCCTGGTGGGGCTGAGGGGGTCAGAGCTGGAATGGATGGACTGGGATCGTGCCTGAGGCACATAGGCTTGGTAATCAGGGGAATCTGTGCTTATGGTGCTGTATTGTGCTCTACTGTGGCACAGCTCCCACATGGCACCTCTCTGGCTCCACAGCTCCCACATGGCACCTCTCTGGCTCCTCACTCTGTTAAACTGCTGTCCCCTAAACCTTTGGGACAGTCTCACCATTTTTTTTTAGGAATCTTACAATTATATCATTTGTTGCTCTGATATTTTCTTCTTTTTAACCATTTTCCACAAACAGGTAGCCAAGAATTTCATTGCCGTAACAGTTTTAAGACCTAACTAACGTGAAACTATCTAAATCTTTCAGCTTTATTGCATATAACCCACAATATAATCGATTTACGTTTTTTTTTTTTGCTCAGTCTTTGTTAGTGTTTTTTTTTCCTCATCTCCAGAACTCCTGCTCTGGATTTGATAAAGTACTTCTTTTAATTACAAAAATGACTCTTTAATAAAAACTAATTAGCTACCCCAGAGGCAAAACTGACAGTTTAAACAATGAATCTGTGCCTGTTTTCAAACTTTAAAAAATGTAAAATTGATGTGTTATGGTATTGAATTTGTGAGAATGACCTGCTAAATTGTGCTGTGTTACACCTCTCTCCATCCTTGAGATCTGAAGCATGTTTCATTCCATCACAGATCCCACGGAAAAACAGCTGACCTCCCCGATGATGGTGGCAGGAGCAGTGATCGGTGCCGTCCTTGCCCTCTTCCTCATCACGGTCTTCACCATCGTCCTCCTCTCCAGTCGCAAGGCCTTGCCTCCCGTCTACATGGACAGAGTGTGAGTATCCCGACACAATGGCAGCTGGAGGGATGCCTGGCTGTCGGACAGCAGGTGCCACTGCTGGGTGGGAATGTCGGTGATCTGGTCTGGAGAGGCGGTCCCGGATGTTGAGCCCCCCCCTCCAAACCTGAAAATACATGTGAACTGTCTCAGGTTGCATTTACAATGTCTTGTTGGAAACTGCAGGGGCGTCCAATTCATTTAGGTGCTCAGAGAGCTGAGGGTCAGTCCGATGTGGCCCAGGGAAGGATGACGTCACGTGTCCCGGTTTTCTGCCACGACACAGAAAAGGTGACACACATGCATGTTTTCTGCACTGGAGCTTTTGCAGCTTAAAAAGCTTGCCGGTTCAGTGCCACTGCGTCCCAGTGAGGTTGGCCACAGCGGAGGTGACTAAACATCCTCTCTAACGCCGCCACGCACCTTTCGCTCCATTCGTTGCCCTGGACACTGCCAGGCACAAGGCTGCTGTTTTTAGAATGATGTTTTTCTCAATGCAAAAAGTTGCCAAGACAAAGTTGGCAATTCAGGTGGCGTCTGCTGTCTGAAAGAAAAAAAAATGCTGGAACTTCATGCTCTTCCGGAGAGATTTATGCTTATGGCACTGAGGGGGGAATCTGAGGTAAATCCTCAACACCTTTGGAGAGCTCCTGTCCCTGGAAAGGATGTGCTTTGCCAGGAAGTGTCTTTCATTTTATGTAGTACAATGTGTGCTTTACTACAGTACAATATGCAATAAAATGCATCACTGCTCAGCTCCAGACTGTGGACAGGGAACATAATTATAGGAGACATGAGTATAAAAAGAGCGCATAGGATATTAACTAACATTAAACAATAATTGTATAACCATGGTGTCCAATTACTAGAGAGGCAGGTACTACAAACAGTGTTAAAATAAATAAGATCGGCCGACCCAAACCTTGGCACAGGAATTAGGAGCACAGGTCCCCCACGATCGGGAAAAACCATGTAAGTTTTTGGTCCAGGTGCAGTGGTTTTCCAGTCGCTTTATGCTTCTGGGACCTGAGTTTGAGTTCCTCCTGGGGTCCATGCGTTGGAGTTGCCAAATTCTGTGAGTATATGGTGTGTGAGTGTGCTCTACAATCCTGGGTTGTTCCCTGCCTTGTGTCCATAGCCTCTGGGATAGTCCCTGGACCCCCCCCCTCCCGTGACCCTGAATAGGACAGGCACTTTGAGAAATAGGATGGATGGAAGTTTTTGTTCCCCTTGGTGAGCAGAGCGAAACACGACATACAAAGATGACTGTAAGATATCACATGAGGTCAAGGCTGGTTGGTGCCCAAACCAGCACTTTATAAGTTATTGGACTTTTTGTGTGTCGTCTGCAGCTTTTTGAGAACTCCCGAAAACTCCCACTCAGGATCTTATGCCGGACGCGTGACGTATGAAAACCATGGGGAAAACGATGGGGAAAGTCGCGATGCAGAATGGTGGAGTGTATTACGTACGGAAACTGAGCATGTGTAAGCTGGGTTAGGGTTAGGCAAATATGTATGTGAGATGTCTGAAAATCACTCAGGTACATTATTACATATAAATACAGTAGATCGTCATGCATGATATAGTCTTATAAGCAATACTATACCGTTTTCATTATCTCTATCCAGCGATTAAATAGTTTCATTCCATTTTGGCATGTGATGTTTTAAAATATATGGCTTAATTGTTTACCACAAGAGCTTCGTAAAAACACATGAAAACAACAGCGAAACCGTGTACAAATCAGCGAGCGACAGGGGAAACATAAGGAAACTGAATTACCCGGAACACCTGTTTGCATTGCTGTTGTCCTGTAAGCGGCTGCATGAAGTCGATCGCAGCCACAGATTCGATTGCT
>JAABNY020000014.1:148347-158834 GCA_015164015.2 Brevimyrus niger
GAAAAAGTGTGTGTGTGTGTGTGTGTGTGTGTATATATATATATATATATATGTATATGTGTGTGTATATATATATACACACACAGACACACACACACCCAGCGACAGGACAAGCAGGGCAGTCGATTACACATAATATTTTGCGATGACGAATCTGCTTTATTTGTTTATTCTGTTTCTCACAAAAGTGATAATAAATGCTTTGTGTTTATTAAAGTGTCTTTGTTGATATTACTAATTTACGCTTCACAGTAAGGTAAAGGTAATTAATTTTACCATACCAGGGGGGGGGAGGGGGGTTGTCCCTGGAATCTCCTCTAATCAACAGACACATTAATCAGCAGAGCCCAGCTGCTTCTGTTCCTCATCATAATACATAAGTTAGGGCAAGCTGGGCTGGGCTGACACAGGTAGGACTAGATTAACACCTGTGATCGGCTCTCATTGTGGTCGCTTTGTATTTAACTCACCAGTTTGTGTGGTTTTGTTCTCTGGTTTTTTGCAGGCATACTTTCATTTTAAAGGGGACTCGTCTCCATTTTATTTTGGGTGTTTAATTGAGTAGAATCCCTGCTACTGTCACCCATTTTGAAGACCTCCACCACACAATCTGCCAAACTACACATAAAATCATTTAACAAATACAGGAACCTAGAGAAAGAAGTAGGGCAAAGGAAGCTGAGGCTCTGAGTTTATGCATCTTCCGGGCCAGATCTCTAGCGACACGTGTGTGGGCTGGATGCTGAAACCGGTGGTTTCTCACTGCCTGAGAAACGGCTATTTCCTGTGCAGACAGTTGTGGAGCAGCAGCCCTGTGGCCTCACTGCTGTGTGCAGTCAGACTTTTGCCTCCTCAGCCGCGTCTCCAGAGCATGGCCGTCTGCACCGCGCGGGTGGCCATTGGCCTCATAGTCTTTATTACTTTCTCTAAAGGCGTATCTTCCCAGGTCTCTCCATTATTTTTCTTTCTTACTCTGGTAGCAGGTAAGAGCTTTTTTTTTTTTTTTCGAACATGATTCTAAAGAGGCCAGATAGTCAACCAATTGTGGGATTTCTTTGTGGGGTGTGTGTCTTAATAGCTTTCTATTTTAGTTTATAGGGGGCAGACAATGAGCTTCAGAGAGATATTCTGATAAGCTGTGAAAATCAGCAGAGGGCAAGAATGCTGGGGGGGCTCCATTCTGTTCCTGGTTTACTGATATCAGGGGGGCTAGTTTCTCATATACATATACACAGGTGTGCACATACAAAACACATTGTTCTGCTATTCTTTGCAATGTATTCTAGAGACTTCACAACTTATTGAGGTGGCATATTTTTTCCATATTTATTTTATACAAATGAACGTAAAATACTTCCAATGTTATTTTTCAGAATGATGTTCAAGATGTTGTAGATTAATATCTATTACAATGCTAGATGTTCGTATTGTGGTATATTTCTCAGATCTTGGTCCTTCACGTCCTGAAGTATCTTCACACTCACAGGTGCACGCAGATGTTTTCCTTACTATGTCTTTTCAAACCTCCGGCAGTCAGAAAGTCTCAGCTTTGACTTTCTACTTCTGCATTGTGCTTTTTCCGCACCGTTCTCACTCCTGTCCGGCTGCACTCTTCTGCTTCATGCTGCTCTGGATGGGACGCTAAATGCTGCATGCAACACAACGGCATCAGAAAACAACACTCCAGTCTTGCTGTCAAGTTTAAAACCTCATATGAGTTGGACAACCAAAACGCCTTAATCAGGGATTCAGGACTGGGAGAAATTTTTTATTACATTTGGCTCAAAGTAAAACAAGGACACACTGTTGTCTGTAAGCAACTTAAGGGATTCCCATGCAAGAGAAAGATCCTTAAAAAATGTGTAGAAAATTGTGCAATAAAAACTTGTGTCTCATAGAGATCATATAAAGGCAGGTTATGAAGGAGATCTGTTCCCATAGTCTGTGTTTAAATCGATTTTGTGGATAAGTCAGAAAAATGACAATACTGTACACAATATCCATAATAATACAGTAATAATAAAACCAACTACCTACAGTTCTGTACCTCAAGCCGATGAATTGCTGAAGCCACGCAATGTTGTCATGATGGGATTTAATATAAAAGGCCTTATGACAGTCGATTTGTAAATACATGTTGTCTGTGAATAAGATGTCCTTAAACCTGGGAACTGCCAGTAATTGATCTAAGGTAATTTATTACGTGTGCTGAAAAGACTGGAAACCCTTGTAATACGTATTTACATAACTGTGAGGTCAATGGCAACTAACCAAGGGTTTAACAATAGCTACTTAACTGTATTAGTCTCTTAAAGTCTTGTGATCTGGCCATCAGGACTTGACACCATCCTGGTGGATTACAGAAAGGAAGTGAATGCTACGGTTGGGGAGAATGTTAGCCTGCCGTGTGAGATGGTTAATTCTTCTGGAACCATGGTGACCATGCTTGAGTGGAAGAAGCAAGAAGAGCGGCAGCAGGCCGAGAGCCTGCTCCTGGTCCACGTCCCCAATGCCGAGACTTACAGGCACAGACCCAACATCTCAGTCGAGCTAAAGAAACATAAGGGGAAACTGACGGGATCAATCCTGCAGCTCAATACCGTGACAGTGTGGGACAGTGGCAACTACATATGCACTCTCAGCACATTCCCTAATGGAGCTATCAGAAGCGTTACACACCTGATGGTCAAAGGTATGACTCATTAAATGTACTTTTGTTTCGGTTTCTTTTCTAAAGAGCTCAGTGATTCAAGCATAGGATTCCACCTTGTGTGTACATTTTTCCTGCAAGCCAACTGCTAGTGGTATTATTGCTAAGGGAGCATTTAGGAAGAGCAGAAAGTCAGCCATGAAGTGACAGACCACGTAAAGTGCCAAACTGGGGTCGCCGAGTGCTGAGGCACATAGTGCATAAAAGTCACTGGCTCTGACGACTCAGTAACTGCAGAATTCCAAACCTCCCCTAGCATTAACTCCAGCACATAATCTGTGTGCCAGGAGCTTCATGGAATGGGCTTCCATGGTTGAGCAGCTACATGCAACCACCACTCTGGAGTGGAAACATGTTCTATGGAGTGATGAATCACTCTTCTCTGTCTGGGAGTCTAATGTCGAGTCTGGGTTTGGCAGATGCCAGAAAAATGTTACCAGCCAGCAGACACAGTCCAACTGTAATGTTTGATTGGGGGGGTTAATGGTATGGGGTTGTTTTTCGGGGGGGGGGGGGGGGGGGGGGGGGGGGGGGGGGTTTTTGGTGTGGGGTTGTTTTCTGGGATAGGGCTAGGCCCCTTAGTTCCAGTGAAGGTGATTCTTAAGGCTTCAGCATACCGAGATATTTTGGACAATTCTTCCTTATGCTACCTACTTTATGGGGACAGTTTGGGGAAGGCCCTTTTCCAACACAACTGTGCCACAGTGCACAAAGCAAGGTCTAAGATATGATTGGGTGAGTTGGAAGAATTTGATTGGCTCGAATCTTGAGTTTGGAGGACAATCAGAATCCCCGGTTGTGGTTCTTGCGATGCCCAAATTACCAAGGATGTATTGGTTGCTTCCTCTCCAACAAGAACAATCCCATAATTCATTGCTTCCTAAATTTGTTCTTGGAAGCCAAGTTAGCAAAAATGCTCTTTGTATTCTTGGTATTGATCAACACCTAAAGACAACATGCTAGTGACAATATCCACACAACAGCCAATTCACATTGTTTCCGTCTAACAGACCACTAATCAGGGCACATTAACAATGAGGCATAAACTCCATGTACTCTCAGATCACGCCCATCCACTGGATATCAATCTGTCTGCCACTGTGATGAATCTCGATTACGGGTTGAAAGAAGGGGACCAAGTGACCATCTTCTGCAACAGTACCCCCCCTGCCGACACCTACACCCTCAGCCATTCCCAGGTGAAGAGCTCCTCCCTTACATTCCCACCAGCCTCGTCTTGTATGTGATTATTCACAATGCGTATTTCTCATCACAAAAATCAGTTTTTTTCAAGCCTGAAAAGAGAATTGAATACCCAACAAACATTTCCTTGACTTTCAGAAAAAGACATCTCAGATGAGGAGCGGGGATGGGTCCTTCACTCTGGAAAACGTGACAAGGCACCACAGTGGCCACTATGTCTGCCAGCCCAGCAGTCAGTCATCTGGCCAACTTTTCAAAAACCACAACATCATCATCAATCTCACAGTCCACTGTGAGTAACTCATTTTGCAGTCAAGCCACCATGAGTCATCATCATAACCTAGTGAAACCGCAGCTTGTTTTTCATCTTCTTAATGCCTAATTAAGTGCCTTGTGTCTAACAAAAATGATGTACCCTTACCTCTCCCTTGCAAAAAAGTTATGGATGACTTGAGATGTAACAGCAGGGCAATCCAGGCTGAGACTGGACAGAACGCTACCCTCTCCTGTGTGTCTAATGCATCCTCGTCACTGAGGTACACATGGACCAAGGTGAGAAGTCACTGCTATGATCTCACAGGACATGTGACCAGATGTAGGGAGGGGCGAGTGACTTGTGGTGTGTGAGAAATGTCAGCTTCGTGTTCTGGGGACTGAGGGATCCTCTTAGGATCGATCCGCCATGGCTCCATGTGTGTGAAGTTTGCATGTTTTCCCCGTGTCATCATGGGGTTTGCCCTGGGAACTCCCCTTTCCCCCGACAGTCCAAAAACATGCTGAGATTAATTGGAATGACTAAATTGTAAATGTGAATGTGAGTAAATGGTGCGTGACTGTACCATGTTATGTGTTGGTGTCCCATCCGGGGTTGTTCCCTGGCTTGCATCTGTAGTCTCGCGAATAGGACAAGTGGTTCCAAAAAATGGATGGATGGAATTTATATTATGCATATAAACATTAAGTGTATCAACATAGTGTACATAATAGAAAGTGAATAAACGTGAAGTATATGAATGTGTATTATGTTGTGCAAGGGACTACACAATTACAATTATTCAGAATAAATCATAAAATAGCCCATGTGTTGCGATTCGTGAGAGCTGTTACATAAATCAACATTCTCTAAAGCTCTTCTTTATGTGGTGCTGTCCCTTGGCAGGATAATGTTACCGTGTCTAACTACAGCCTGCTTCAGCTCTGGGGGGTCAGCGAGAAACAAGCTGGGATTTATACTGTGACCGCAACCATGGATGCCCCCCCCCACCTACAAAAGCGAGCTACGGTCACTGTGACCGTGCATAGCTATGTGGGTAAGTGTTTCTACTGTCTGATCAATGTTGAATTGTCTGACGAGTGGCTTGAAACCGTGTTAATATTATTACCATGTTAAACCGTGTTAATATTATTCAGGACCATACTAATCGTGTGTTGCCCTATAGATTAGACCATTAGACCTCTGTGTTTGTGATTGGATGGTCACCAGCAGAATAGTTGCATCGCTGTTGGGCCATTGAGCAAAACCCTCAACCCTCAAGTGACACACAGGCACCAGATAAATGGCTGATCCTGCTCTCTGACTTCAAACTTCATTCTTACTTGTATATTTGTATGTCTTAAAGCAGTGCAAGATGGCAAATGTGAAAACAAAATAATTTCTTTGTGCTTGTAGAAACAGCAAAAAAAGTATGATTATCACGTAAGCTGGAAAAATTCTGGTCTAGTTGAGGCCGTTCCTCTACTAACCTCTAGTGGTGAACACAGAACGGAGATTGAAGCTGGTAGGTTGTTACAGGAGCAGGGTCCCATGATTGATGTCGCTGTTCACACTGGGTGTATTTGCTGACATCTAGAGGACAAATTCAGAAAAGCATGATAATTTTTGGGACTAAAAAAAGGAAACCAAAACACCAGTTTAATCTACTACCTTCCATTTACTTTCCAATAATTATTTGCTATAGATGGTAAAGTTAGAAAACCCTGTGTTTTCCCTCCTTTTCCGCAAGGCCCTACCTGGCATGAAGCAGACAAAACCTATGTTAAAAGTGACCCCCCCCAGAGCAACATCAGCTCCACAATGCCTGGCTCCACATTCACCCAGTGGGGGATGACCCCCAGTCCTAGGACGCCACAGTCCGCTCCGGAGAATGGAACAACAACATACTTCATTGGCAACAGCACGACACAGCCAGCCAATGAAACCACGCCGTGGTCGGACCTCAACGCCACACTGACCCTGGGGTTTGACCTGCTGTCCACCGCATCACCAACACTTGATGGGACCTCCACGAGTCTGGCAACATCACTTAATGCTAACAACACACATTGGTCAGGTACTGCTTCAAGGACAGAAACAGACTCATGGCACAACCAATCAGCAATTCTCTAACACTGCTCACATCTCTTTTATGGTTTCTTACATGATCTTCCATTTGCGCCCTCGCTGTTTCCACTGTAAAGGGACCAGTAAAAGGACAAGGTCTTTGTTAGCAACCTTGTTCTCCTTCCTTGTCCTGGCAGCTGTCGTGACTGGTTTGTACTCTCGATACAGGATACAGAGAAGGTAAGCTATGCTGGCTCTCTCAGCACCCTTTGACAGAAATCAACATACACTGATTGAATTACAGCTTTAATGATTTACATTTACTGAATTAGCACCATCTTTCATCTAAATGCCACATACAGTTTATGGTACATTTTTCAGAATAAAGTACAGTCAGTCCTGCCATAAGCCATGACATCACACCACAAAACTGTTCTAATGTGATTGATATACTGGTACCCAAGTCCAATACAATGTGAAATCGCATCTGTATTTGTGCAATTTTTAGTTGAATAGAAAAGCACTGTGCGAACTACAGCACAAGGTCTTGGCAAGAAACACTACTTGAATGGAAAAACAGCCATCCAAATGAACGCAACTTTCTTTTGAACCAGTTCTTTTCAGTGAATCAGTCTAACTGGTTTTTAAATCAAAAATAAGATCCACACATTGCACTAGTCAAAGTTTTAGATTATAAAGATCTAAGCATATTTGACAAATTATCATTTAAAGGCACAGCAGCATTTTTGAATTCCATTACATTGTCTTTTCGTAGACTGGCAGTATCCACGTTGCCTTCAGTGCCCCCTGATTCCGTAATCCACTGTATTTATGCCGTGTGCATAGTGGCTGCGGTTTAGCACTCCCGGCTAATGGTGGCCAAAATGACGCTTTGTGAACCAAAGCATGCCCCAAAGTAAACCAAGAGCACCATCTAGTGGGGTCATAAAATACAGCAAATGGTTCATGAATCATCGTTTGTGCCATTACTACTCCCGGCTCTCAGCAAAGTTAGCGACTTTGGCGTGTTTGGCTGAAGCAATCATAAGAGCCATAGAGAATATTTATGATAGATTTTATTAATGTATTTTTGTAGTTTATTTATTCTTAATGCACATAATTATATTATTAGCCATTTTCAGCACTGTTTTTATAATTTAATTCATTTCGTTTGAAGTTTTAGAGTCACATTTGGCTTAACCCTATTTTTCCCAATGCATGTGTGGATCTTAGTACGTAAATATAATCGAGGTTTTTCAGGAACACATTTGTCGCATTGCAGCAGGACTTTTCTATACACACAAGCCCTGGAAGTAGGGATGCAAAATACTGTCAGGCAGTGTGCCCATTGTGTAGTTTAAAACGAAAAAAGCTAGCTTATGTTTTTAGGCATGTCCTGTTAGCTGTTAATGAAACCAAATAACTTCAATAAAGTTGGTTGATCGTTCTGATTTCAGCACCCTGAGCTCAAAATCTCCTCCTGCGCCTATGTCAGTATTTACATGTCTGTGCGTGTACATCTTCTCTAGATTGGATTTGCCCCCGCCTTTCAAGCCTCCCCCTCCCCCTGTGAAGTACACCTCAGTGCGGGACCAGATGACCCTACTTACAGTCCCCATGATGGACATCAGGAAGATTTAAAGCGCAATGTAGTTTAAGATAAAATTAATTAATTTTTCTATATATGTAAAAAATTCTTACATTTTTAATGAAATCAAGATGTTTTGTTTTTTAAAGCTTTTTAGTAAACTTTATGTCATTTGGTGTGTAAGTGTGCCCTGTGATGGGTTGGCTCCCCATCCTGGGGCGTTCACTGCCTTGCCTCCATAGTTTCTGGGATAAGCTATTACCCCCCCACGACCCTGAATAGGACATGTGGTTTCAGAAAATGGATGGATGGATAGACACTGTCACGCCCGGCTCCGTACGATCCTTCTGTGTGCCACGCCCACCTCGTTACCTCATGTTTTTGCCTGATTGTTCTCACCTGTTGCTCCTTAAACTCAGTTTGTCTTGTGCATTTAGTCTGCATCTCTGTTAGTTTCCTCAGATCTGTCATTGTCTAATGCATGGTGTGAGTACCCGTCTTGTTTGTTTGTCCCGAATAAACCCTGTTCCTCTTTCAACCTGGCTGCTCTCGCCTCCCTTACCTGCTCGTCGCCACCCTCTAGTGGTTCATGTGAACGTCCAGTGTGATGGCTAGTGTGGCATGCTAACTCCGAAGGTGGTTTTCATGTGAATGTAGAGTATGCTGACTAGCATGGCATGCTAACTCCTGGAGCCAGTTTTCACTTCTTCACTGTGTGAAATGTTCACTTCTGAAGCCATGAAGGACCACTGATGTATATATCCTCAAACATCACATCAGGGCTATGTGGGAGGTAATAGAAGAGTTAAACCCAAATCTATGATTCCCCCACGCCCCTGTTTGCCTGTGCGTGATATATAGCTATAAATAGTCTGTAGCTCTCTACCTAAACAGAGGAATTGTGCTGTTATGTGAAGTGAGATTTTGGCGCCAGCCTGTCAACATTTCTCTTGTCATCATTGTTGTGTCCAATGACCTGACATTTGACCCTAACCCTAACCCTTAAACCAGTAACCACATGAAAGGACGCCATAGCACATCTACAGCCAGTTTCACGTTCCAGCAGCTGTTTTTCTCTCAATCACAGTCGCTTGCATATGACACCTGTATAAACAACCTGTTAACCTTGGTGCTGCTGGCTTTGAGGGTTTGCAGAGGCAGAGATGGGCAGTATTTCAATTAAACATACTTTAAATACATATTTAATTACTTTTAAGTATTTTTGTCATTTTGTATTTTATTGGACAGAAAAAATTGTAAAATACTTCTAGAGACTGCATTATATGTATTTAAAATACTTAGTGTCATATGCCATTTTCTTTATTTTCTGACATTTTAAGACCCTTATTCACCAGGCTTACGGACTTTTTAATACAGAATATCACCGTTTTTGGCTGGATGCAAGTAAATCACGTGACACGTCCTATTGGGCCCAGTTTGCTCATTTTGAACTTCTTTTTTTCTTGACCGGTAATCCAAGGAAAGGTGCTTTGGTGCCTGGTGCAAATTGCATTAGAATTAAGTATGTAGTAAAATATGCTATCAGATATTGCTCACTGAATGTCATTGTAGGACAGAAAAACAGAGTAATTAGCAAAGTGCAGTGCTATGCTCTAGAACGTCAGTTAATTTGCTGGCCTGCTGGTGGCATTCTAGTTAATTTCAATAGGCATGTTCCTCTTGTGGTTTGTCATGTAAGGCTTCATTGGCTGTAATACAGAGAAAACAGGGTAGCCACTTTTGTTCCTAAGGGCAAAATTAATTTTTATTCAGTAAACGTAGGTGTTTTTATAGCCACTTAACCTGGGTAAAACAGAACCGACTAGTGACGTTGAATATGGGTGAGGGTAAAATGCGGAATTCCGGCGGATTCCGCCGGACGTAAACAAAGGGGCATTGGAGGAGCTCAGCGTATACTCCATCCTTGCAGCTGCCGGCTGATCGCTCTCCACCTCGCGTCAGCTGCAGACACACCTCGAACGGACCCCGTGATTAGGTGACGTCGTATGGGTTTCTTTCTATGCCAGGTGATCCGTGTGCACGGCGTGAGTCATTTGCGACACGTCTGTTTATAAACATGAATCCGTTTGTAAACGGTCCGCATTTTTCCCTCACCCGTTGAATATCATATGCGTCACAGCCGCGGGTTACTACTTTTTTTTTGCGTATTATCTTAAAAATGTTTTATTTAGGTTTGCGCAAGTTTGGCAGCCCAATGTAAAACAAAACGGGAAATTCACACTTTATGATAATTAATTTAGGAAAGCTTTATTATTCCTGCTTGCCCGTGCATACAAACACGCTGGCACCCCGGACAGTCACCGCTACTAATTCTGCGGGAAATTTTAGGTGTAAGATAAGGGTGTAACAGGTCTGAATCCGATACCGAAACCGCGATCCGAAATCGTTAACATTTGTTTGCCGGTTCCGTTTCCCTGATCTCCCCCAAGGCGCTGCTGCACATGCCGCCTGTTGAGCTCATTACTAACGTTGCGTAAGTAACGTTTTTATATAACAGTTAACGCTATAACACATGTAAATCACAAAATGATTCTGTTTAAAGTTATAACATTCTGTGTATTTTGTAAATAGGGGAAAGCGGGGTTGGTTGTCTCACGGGTAGGTTGTCACAGTCATCATATCTCAGCCACTAAAGGGCGCTGATT
>JAABNY020000014.1:163202-193426 GCA_015164015.2 Brevimyrus niger
CCCACTAGAGGACGTCGGGCCCTCAGGCCACCCTCATGAAGTCTGTTTCTGATTGTTTGCTCAGAGACATTCACACCGGTGGCCTGCTGGAGGTCATTCTGTATGACTTTGGCGGTGCTCTTCCTGTTCCTCCTTGCATAAAGGAACAGATACCTGTCCTGCTGATGGGTTAAGGATCTTCTATGGCCCTGTCCAGCTCTTCTAGAGTAACTGGCTGTCTCCTGGAATCTCCTCCATGTCCTTGAGACTGTGCTGGGAGACACAGCAAACCTTCTGGAAATGGCAAGTATTGATGCACCATCCAGGAGGAGTCGGACTACCTGTGCAACCTCTGTAGGGTCCAGGTATCACCTCATGCTAGCAGTAGTGTCACTGACCGTAGCATAAAATCTGAAAAAAGTTAGAAAAGATGGGGAGGGAAAAATGTCAGTGTCCCCCACCTGTTAAACCATTCATGTTTTGGGGTTGTCTCATTGCTGCCCCTCTCGTTCACCTGATGTTAATTTCATTAACACCAAAGTGGCTGAAATTGATTAGCAACCCGCTGTGCTACTTAACTGACCAGATCAATATCCCAGAAATTTAACTGACTTGATGCTATACTCTGAATAAAAAATGTGTTCCTTTATTTTTTGAGCAGTGTATATGGCTACAAATAACCTCAAATGACATACTTTATACTCATAATTTTTCCTCTATAATATTTTTATGACCCAGACCTAAATTAATTCAGGTAGGCACAGTGTAGGGAGGGTTTGTGGAGTATCTGCTCTCTGCTCTGGCAAGGTCACCCAGAGTGACCTGTTAAAATAAAAAAATTCTCCTACTCTGGGCACATACATGATGTATGGTGTATATTTCAGAATTTTTGTTTTTCAGATTTTCAACACAAAAAAATGGCTTCCTGTATGTAATGTGTGATTGAAGAGACCCAATCCTCCGGGTCCTGGACCTCACTATTTTTAAACCCTGGCTGCAGGCCTGCACACACGTACACAATGCAAAAAAAATCCTGTATACTGAGAACAGTGCACTATAGCTGTGACCACTCCAAAGATCAGGTGGCTGCAGTCACCCAAGCATCTCTGCTGCTTTGACATCACTTCCTGCTCGTGCTTTTACGCAGTGAGTCTCACTGCAGAGCCTATGCCTTCAAGTGGAAATGATAAGTGAGCGGTGTAAGACTGCCGCCCACACCAAGTGGGTCCTGCAGAGACGATCCTGCGCGTACACCTGCGGGAGATCTGATAAGCCGTGAGGTGTGGCTTTTCCTTCCTGCTTGATGACAGAAAAATAAAAAATGTAACGGACGCGTCATATTCAGTATTCAGGTAAGTTGATATATCCTAAAAAGGTAGTTCTTATAAATTCAAATAAAGGAACATTAAAATACACATTGTAATCTATTTACTGTTACAGTTTAAAGGGATTAGTCTTCATCTAAAATAACTATTGTTGGCCTTAAGCAGGCCAATAGCAGAAGAAATCAAAGTCTTAGAGGAAAGTCTTCCTCTGTGGCACAGAATAACACTGACCTGAGGAGGTTACACTAAATTCACTAAGTAAAATGTGGTCAGATTTACTAAGAATTCCCCCCCCCCCCAGGATCAAGGGTCCTGCCTCTGCTCTCTCTCTCTCTCTCTCTCTGTAGCTTGCTTGTTCTCCCTGTGTTATGTGGGTTTTAGCTAGATAGATCCTCAGTTTCTTCCTGCAGCCCAGAGATGAGCATATATATACAGTTATAATTATATAGAAATGTATGATCGTTTGGTAACTGAACTCTGTGTGTGTGTGTGTGTGTGTGTGTGTGAGCCGTGAAGTGGACTGGCATCCTGTGTGGTCCTGTGTTCTCATTTTTCTAGGCAGTCCGCATATTTGCTCCCTCCAGATTCCTGTCACGTGGATTTCCTGGGGATCCCTCAGCAGTGGGTTTAGAAACACTGCTATATAGGGTTAGGGTTATACAGTTAGGGTTAGGGTTATACAGTTATAATTATATAGAAATGGGGATCCCTCAGCAGTGGGTTGAGAAACACTGCTATATAGGGTTAGGGTTAAGGTTAGGGTTATACAGTTAGGGTTAGGGTTATGCAGTTATAATTATATAGAAATGGGGATCCCTGAGCAGTGGGTTTAAAAACACTGCTATATAGGGTTAGGGTTATACAGTTATAATTATATAGAAATGGGGATCCCTGAGCAGTGGGTTTAGAAACACTGCTATATAGGGTTAGGGTTATACAGTTATAATTATATAGAAATGGGGATCCCTGAGCAGTGGGTTTAGAAACACTGCTATATAGGGTGTGTCACAGCCTTGTGCCTGAAGCTGCCTGTGATAGGCTATATGTATGTGTGTGTTTATGTGTGTTTTTTGAAGTTCAATTTTATAAAAATCCATGCAATCAATAAAAAAAAATGCCAAAAGTCTTGTATTTTGTTTAGTAACTCATGGTTAAACTTGGTGCTGGGGGTTAAAGTTGTCATTGTTGGGATTAGGGTTTTGCCCATAGAAATGAATGGACGGTCCCCACAAAGATATGACTACAGGTCTGCGTGTGTGTGTGTGAGAGAGAGACAGAGAGAAAATCAGGCGTGCCATAAAGGGCGATATTTATGATGATTCAGGTGGCCTAAAATTTTTTGAACATGATTGGATTGGTCTGTGTTGGGAGCCAAATATGAGGTACTTTCATGGTTCCGAAAACCTCCAGCGGAACCCCTGTGTGTAATTTATGACTCTGTCAACTTAATTCAGCTTATTTGCTCCAGGTCAGTTTCACTCTCCATCATCACTAAATGCACAAAGTAATGAAATCAAATGTAAAGCGACACCCTTCAGTACCTGCACGTTCATTTTCAACTTATTTGCACCTTGTTCTCAGCTGTACTGAACAACCACAGGCTGGAACAATTCAGCCTGCAAACAAGATTCTCAGTTCCTGTGCTTAGAATAAGCATGGCTTCTTCAAGTGGCATGTGTGTGGTCTCAGAATATAGCAAATAAGGCAGTTTATGCCTAAACCATTCAGCTTTCGCCGTTCTCTCACCAAGGGTACGAGCAGCAATAAATGAGGTCACCTGCCACACTTCCTGTTTGCAACCGAAAAAAGTTAGAGCTGATAAAAATAGATTCTGTGCCTGTGGTGACAAGTGAAAAGGGTGAAGCTTCACGACAGTCTGGACCTCTGCAGCGCTCTCTGTCCCAAGGGAGGTCACAGACCCCATCCGCAGCCGAGGCGACCTAGACATGACGGGTAAGCTAAGGCCCCTCAGGGCAGCATGGTGCCTTCAGGGGAGGCTTCTACTTTCACTGAGCTTTCATCTTGGGTGGCTGTGAAGATGGAGCGTGAAATACTGGAGAGTGGAGAAGAAAACACTTTTCTTCTCAGACAGAAATATTAACATTTCATCTGAGTTTAGTCCTAAATAATTAAGCTTAAAATATCCAACTGTATAAAATTAATTACACCTTTAAAAACACCATGTGCTAGTCAATAAAATAAAATAAAGTATTTCAAGTTTTTTTTAAAGCTGAATTGGCTTGGAAAGGTAGATATAAACACTGATCAAATTTTGATTTGGGTCTTCGTAACTTATTTCCGAAGAATGTGACCATACTGCACAATGCAAATCCGGTACATGACGGGAAACCAGGCAAGCAGGTCACAGACATCGCTAACTTTGGTTTTATGAATGCAGGACGTGCGTAATCTATCATATATTGGGGTGAAGTGTTTTGGTGGTGATTTACTTATATAAAAATTAATTTGTGCGTCTTCACAGCTTTAGAGTTGAAGAGAAATTCGAAACGCACTTGATATTTTTTCTAGGCTTTACTTATCTACATATTCTGAGTTGATCTCCATCCATACAATCGCACTATATATATTTATGCTTACTGTTGGATGAAGGCACCCATACACTCAATTTTGTCTCAATAAGCCCATCTACAAAAATTACAGCATAAAAACCAAACGAGGAAAATTTGTGGCATTGCCTTGTCGGTTGCTTCAGGGTTGATATAGTTATAACGGATTCAAACCTGTAACTGTTCGTCACTAATCAGTCTGCAGAGTGGAACCACTGGATAGTCTGAGGTGGACAGACTGAAAGGCACTGCAGCAGACCTGGGCTTTAATCACTTTTTATGGACTGTTATTAGGCCTTGCTGATAGCTCCAGCGTTGTTTCCAAGTTTACCCTATTGCTTTGAGATGTTATCTTCTCGTGGAGAGGGAGTGGATGTTAGTTTGGGAAACAGTTTACTGAATGTAAGTCTATATACTGAAGTCTGCATATGAGAACAGTTTTATCCAACTTACGTTATATTGCTTACGAATGGCCGTAGCGCTTCTTTACACGGCCGGACATGCAAGTCTTTAGTTTTCAAGTCCTGCTGATTAAGCACCTTGTTGCCCCCCGCAGTAACACGTGGCCGCTTATTCTCCCTTGCATTTTCAGGATGCCATACAGGTATTCTTGTGGGTCTGGCACTGACCTCATTGGCCCTCATCATCTCCATATCCCTGAACGTCATTTTTTATTGGCAGAGATACCGGGACCGACAGAGCACAGGTACGTGCTCCCCCCTTATTTACTGCTCTAGACGTATACCGCCTTCATGGGATACGCCGATTTACACCCCTAGTGCCCTAAGCTGCGACTGTCTGCAGTATTATTGCAAATATAAATTGTGTAAATTACAGAAGAAATTAAATAAAGTGGCAGTTTAGCATAAATAACTTACAGGAACACAGTTTGAGATGCCGTTTTCCCAAAACCGAAATCATGATAATTTCCGTGAGCACAGTTTGTCTAACTGCTTCGTTTTGCTGTGTTTCTGGCTCCATTTACGTTTTTCATGTTTTAACACAGTTTTAAAGTAAAACTGAATAGATTTGCATGTTTATACCTTATTTTGTTGTCATTATACATCTTGACAGACTTCTGATCGTTTGCTACCTGTCTTTTACCAAATGGGCCTCAATCACCACCTGTTCTTAGGAAGAAATTTCATTTTAAAACCCACTTATTTATTCTGACATACATCAGTGTTTTTTTAATTTGGAACTTGTTTTTAAGTAAGAACAGTATGTCCGCTGACTCCAGAGCACACTTACACACATTCAAATGCTGACAAATTTATGCTGAATAGCTGCTTATTGTGTTTTTCAGTTCTGCAGTTGTATATATCATATGATTTAAATTATAATAATATTGTTATCTTTATAATATTTGTAAGTTATTTTGGAATTGAATTGAATTTGAATATGTATTATTCTTATTATTATTATTAGTAGTAGTAGTAGTATGGGCCTATTCATTTTATTATTATTATTATTATTATTATTATTATTATTTGACAACAACAACAATAGTTGAATTATTAAAATGACTAATAGCATCCCATGGAGTCCAGTGCTTAAGCTTCTTTAAGTTTTAATTTGGACGCTCTTGACTTCTCTCTCGATTTTTCCTCTTAATTATGTGGGTGATTTCTGAGTTTGCACACGGCACTGCTGTTCCTTGTCCTTTTATGGGAACTGATGTGGTGTTTTCCTATGCTAATTGAGATCAACTGGCACGCGTATCAATTTACGAGGATAATGTCATGTCAAGAACACATTTGCGAATTATGCAGTTCAAGAACATGTCATCAACATGACAAAGACTTTTCCTGGAACTTTCTTAGAACTTTTCTCAGAAACAAATTTAAGAAAAAAAAACTTGAGATGATATTGGTGAATGAGGCCCATTGTTCAAACAATGCTGTGCAACTGTTTACTAATATGAACTGACAGACATGATATATATCATTCATATTTAAAGCATTTTTACTGGTAATTGATTATAAATGTAATTTTATCAATGCAATGTGCGTGTCATAGATTTTCCGATTCTTAAGATGCACGGGCTTGGTGACACATATTAATGATCACTAATCCATTGTTTTCTTTTCAAATATTTCTCACAAGATCTTTCTCTGTGTGTAGTTTTTGCGTACATTCCTCGTAAAAAATGGGGATGCACTTTGCATCATATCACATTTTTGGAGCCTGTTCATGACCCATAGTAAACCGCTTATTATCTTCTTGTATACAGACATTTACAAAACATACCATAATTTCCATACCTTCAGCATCTACTCCCCTCATATTCTTGCACCATCAAAGGACACTTAACATTTTCCATAGCCTTTTGTGCTGCATGCCATATCTGATGAAGAACTGGGGCTTTTTTCATCAACGTCAAACAACCCCCCTTTCCGCCATTTAGATTTAGCCTAATAAGATTTTTATTCTTTTTTAACACTTATCACCATCAGGCCAGTATATCTCCACAACTCAGCTACGTGACGTCTGTCTGGCTCTTCATAAGTAATTCCTTTTTAATACCAGTATACCACTGAACATAGATTTTTAAAAAGCAACAGTGAATGTAACTCAACCACCAAATAAGCTTTTTTTCCATACATGTAAGAAAAGCTCTTTCATAACATTTACAGATTCATCTTTGTTACATGAATACGCAATACGCTGGTTCCATGTTGCCTCAATGTTAGCCCTGTATGGGTAAATAAAAATATGCCGATATTTAGGCTCACAGACACATAACAAAATGGCATATTTTATTTAAGGTATAATGTTCACTTTTACAGGTCAAAAGGAGCACATCATTCCATACAACAGGGAAAACTTCAGGTTGGTTAAGTCAGTAGCCTTTGATTCCAGCGAGACCCCTATCCGTGCACATACATCAGTGACCTTTGTCACCAAATGTTTAACAAATAAAACTGCCGGATACTTCCTCGGCCTGATGTGTATGTGGATGAGCTGCATTAGCATTCCTTGTGCTTTTAACTATTAGCCTCTCTATGTGATAATTTTTTTTTTTTATTTTAGCTCTGATAGTGTTGAAGAGGAACGGCTTCAAGACAATCCCATTTATGGTAATATCCACACAGACAGGGCAGGTGAGATAAACTCTCGTATTTTAAATTGCATTTTTCATGGTTTTCAAATGCTTACTTCATTCAGCCTCTTTAATTAATGCATAGGCCTACTTTAAAATGTCCAAATACTCAGTATGACAGCCTGTAATTATATCAATGCATTTTACTTGTTTATTTACTTATAGTAATACAATAACCAATGCTTCCTGCTATTTCATTTGTCTTCCCGATTTCAAAACGACGCAAAAGACAAAACTCAAAGCAAGAAATAATCTTGCTAAATAAAAGTTGTGATGCAGTCAAGACCCATCAGATAAAATCAAGTCCTTATTGCGCAATAGACCAATTCAAAAATCCAAGTGTTAAATATATTTTATTTAGAAATCAAGAAAAATCCTCAATGTGTCATCAACATTCTGAACAGTGATAAGTATTGATTTTTGCAGGTGGATGTCCGGCTGAAATGTTGTATGAACATATGGAAGCAAGCATATCAAGGGAAAATAAGGTGACGTGTTATATCCAGATTTACATCGGCCAGTAGGCCTAATCAGAGTCTGTGAAAACAATACACACTTTCCAAAGGCAATTTGCTTAACTGATTATATAAGAGGTGGGTGTTTTGCAGTCATTAATTGGTGTTAGATCATTCACTTTAACCCAGACAAAAAAGACCAAAATAATTTTTAGATGGTGATAGACTGAAATTTTGTTTGCCGCGTAAATGCAAGCTGCCTACGCATTTCGCTTCCCACGCCATCTCTCAAAGGTGACGGTAGTCTTTGCAAAACCTAAGCGGTCAACTAACAAAACCACAATGTGTACATTTAGAGATAAAGGACAATCGGGGGTCTATACAGGGTATGATTCAGCACTCCAGTAATTTAATTGTAAGAATACAAATGTGCTACAAATGGGGGCAGTTTGTGGCTCAGTGGGCTAAACCTTTGTGCCTGTTACCAGAAGGTCACTGATTCAAGCCTGGTCACACATCTGTTGGTCCTTGAGCAAAGGCACCTACCCACCAGCTCCCTGGCACTACAGTAGATAGCTACACTTTCCCTAGTTTCCCTATTTTCCCTAAGGATCTGGGGTTCAAGTATCACCCATTTGTTAAAGCTTTGCATGAACTGAACCTTCATAATGATTTTATATTGCATTCATAAATCGATTAGTAAACCTTCATAAAGTGTTCATTAAATATTCATAAAACATTAATAAAAATCATGTATATATACTTTAACATCCTAACAGCTGAAATACACATTAATAACAAATATTATATAATAATAGAAATATATAATATATAATACATTATAATCATGTAATGCTCGTTATTAATGTATATTAAAGCTGTCAAGGAACATTAGGATGTTAAGGTGTACTTGCATTCTGCTTATGAATGTTCTATGAATGCATTATGAAGGTGCACTTAATGTAAAGCATAACCTATTATTTTTTATTGGACACATAAAACATTTTGGTGCCTAAAAATACTTTAAAAAGTATATTTTATAAAGATTGTGTGCACTTTTGCTTTGCCCATTGCCCTCCTCTGGATCTGTGCTTTTCCGTTTATAGGGTTAGAAAATGGCTCTGGGTTTTGGGGTTAGGGTTAGAAAATGGCTCTGGATTTTGGGGTACTCTGCAACGAATTTGCCCACCAGGAGGTGTGTAGGGGATTGGGCATTCTGCCAGATTGCCGTCCAGCCCCCCCACCCCGGTTCGCATTTTTTGCGAAAGACGTGCATTTTTTTCCTGTACTTAACCCTTTTTAATTCTGTTGTTTACAGCCGGAGCTCCCTTCGAACGTAGACGTGTCATACGCCTCTTTGGACCTTGTGGGAGGCAAAAAGAACAGGAAGAAACGAAAGGGAAAGCAATCCCAGGCTCAGCCCAAACGGATAGTCCATGCCCATTCCCAGCAGGAATTCCTGGAGCTGGAGCTGGACAGCGGGATGCCACCCCGGCAGAGCAGCCCCATGGCGTCGCGTAACAGCATCTATCTCAACAGCCACCAGATGGCGCTGGAAAGTCGGGAACAAGCGTGGGAGATGACGCAAGAGAGACAAAGGGACATGGAGAATGCGGCGGATGTCGAGGCGATCCACGACGACCCTGCTCGCTTCATAAAATGGGCTAATCAAAGTCAAGCCTTCGACAGTTAGTGACTCTGCACTGCTGTTTGTGTGTTTATGTCGCAGGAGTGACTTTGCAATTACCTTTTACTTCAGTCTTTATTTCTCACTCACCATTCATAAATCAGTGCAATGATTCTGTCACCCAGTTCTTTATAAGCATATATTTCTAAGAGGCAGTACCATACGAAGATGCCAGTGATCGGAGAGGCCGTAGATTGCCACCGAATGCAGTAGAATGTTTCTTTTTCTGTCCCTGAGAGTCGCTGCTGCAGCCCGGCGTCGCAGATGGCCGAATTCCGTACTGACGGAAGAGGATCTAACACTTAGATCTACGTTTGTAATTTTAAAAAGTATTTCCATATAACGTTCTGGCGAATAGATGCACCCAAACTGTTCAAACGTCTCATTTTTATTACCAACTGAAAATGTTCTTTTATTCTAACGGAAACGTACGGCTTGTTCACAGACAATCTGTCGATGTTGCCACCGCTTTGAAAATCAGCCTCATCTTCGTATGACGACCTTTTTGTTGTCGTTTTTGGACATTTTGGACAGAATGGGACATTCTAATGAGCGAGCCTGATTTTCAGTGCAAGTCTGAATGCGATTAAAAATAACGCGTGATAAACATTTTATGTCAAAATATAGGTTGTTTCCCTTTGTTTTTTTTTGTTTTGTTTAGGCAGTATGATTATTATGTATGTATAAAAGTAACCTTAGCTACACGAATAGCCTAGTCATTTGATCTAACACATGCAATAAGGCAGGTTGTCTTTATATGAGGGGACTTTTAAGTAACATGCACCTTGATATTACCCTTAAACCAGCCTTCGAAGGTCGAAGATCAGTTGGAGATTAGACAGCAGGAGGTCATTGTTTGCGGACAGACCTGGAAACCAGCCCGCAAAGGCGAAAGACGCCTGACATTTTCACTACCCAAAAAGGTATAGGGAAAAATGTAATGTGGCAGATGTTGATATCATTGGTGATTTTTAAATTAACACATTTAAAAGTACTGTACGTTGAATAGACATAAAAACAACAAATTCTGGTTGTTTCTACACATTTGATAAAAGAAGAAGTTATTCTGACCTTATTATGGGATAATTCAAACATAAAAATAGTGGACCGAAACAGTCGCCACTGAAATTCTGCAAACAATTTTAATATCGCAGAAAGCTTATTTGGGACTTTCATAATAATTAATAGTGACAAATATATTACAAAGTACAGTAGAAAGAAACCTGTGTATTTACAGGATTTTTGTAGTTGTTTGCCGCTTAAAACTTAATTGCTTATTATCTAAAAAAGCTGCTTTTTGTGCTGATCTCCAGTACTTTACTTATCGGATGTGAGATAAATATGTTTGATTTACATGTAACTTTAATGTAACTGAATGTAGAACATTTATAAATATTTCTGTTTTCCAATAAACGTTTTTTGTTCACGCCTCTAACTTCTTACAGGAAGCACACACAAGAGCCGCAGTATCGTGAGGCGTTTCACTATGAGTTATGCGTTGGGCGGGGTCTGACTCTAAGCCAATCATGTGGTAGAGAGTAATACGTCATAGGCTACGATCTTAATCCGAGGCGTGGCCAATTGTTAAAAAAAATTGAACATGGCTGCCTTGTGAAAGTCATGTTGCTCGTTCGGGCAACTCGGCAATTATATAGTGTGTAAACTGTTTTTATTGTTTAATTTCTTCCGTTTTAAATCAGTCGTTGAAACCAGCGGTTGATTAAGCACTGCGAGACGCACAACAGTACTGTCTGATCATGGACCACGACCAACAATTAAGAAACGTAAGTCACGCCACTGTTCCATAAAATATAAAACTGGGGTGCAACTGTCATTTTGCAATGCGTTGACATTTAGTTGGTTTGCAGCTGCGGGATTTTCTGCTCGTTTACAATCGGATGACAGAGATCTGCTTCCTGAGGTGCACCAGTAACCTGAACTACAGAAATCTCACGATGGATGAGGTGAATGAATCAGTTGTCTTCAGTAAATGCCGTAAAGTTTACACGTTGATATTTCGGTGGCCCAACTGTACAATATGCTAACTTTAGTGGTGTGATGTCGAACAACGGTATTTCACATTTTAGACATTTGTTAAATTATTATTTTCAGAATTTCATTAGATCAGTGCTGCTGGTTCCCCCGCATATACACCGCAATGCCCCAAAAGGAATCGGACCCGAGTCACCGACAGACGTGAAGTCCATGATATCCCGGCTGAATGTTATAATTAACGCCAGAGACTATACTTTGACATTTGGTTCCTTTCTGCTGCCAGTCTACTTTCTATGTTACACATTTAAGTCTCACATTAATCAGCTAGTTGTTTGTCAAACACTCTTGTATATGAGTTTAAGTATTTTCAGTGTGTGCTTGTAAGTACCTTCAGAAGGTGTTTGGGTTTAATCCCTCAGACAGAACAGGTCCACACTATAGGACTTCGGGCCTGCAACCTTTTAGACATAAATTGCATATACGGGATGACAGTGCCACCTGCTGGCTAAGTTGTCTTTGTCTCCACAGGAGCATTGTGTAGACAGTTGTGCGGGCAAACTGATCCGCTCCAACCACCGCCTGATGGGCACCTACGTGCAGCTGATGCCGCGCATCGTGCAGAAGCGGCTTGACGAGATGGAGAGTAAGACGGCCGAGGTATCCAAGGGCAACGCAGGTGTGGGGCCACCACCCGCAGTGGTGCCTGGCGGAGAGTCCTCAGCAGGCCCACTGCCGAGAGCGTCGCCGACAGGGTCACCCGTATCGGCTGCCGCTCAGCCCTCAGCTACAGCGTCGGGAGGAAGCAGTGCCCCATTGTACCCAGTACAGGAACCAACAGTACCAATGCCAACTGTAACACAAGGGGTTCTGCCGGCTGTGGTCAGTGCAGGGAAGCACCAACCAGTTCCTTCCAGTTATCCTAGTAATGGTAGCACCTCTTCTGCATCAAGCCTGGGACCTTCTGACCAGACTGGACAACAGATTCTGGCTTCACCCTTATTAAAATGAAAGGAAATGGTATTATGTGTACTTGAATTTAGTTTTTATATATTATATATTCCCAGTGTTGTTCCCAATACTATTCCTGTAGCCATAAATAAATTTCACGGCTCCCCTTCCAATAGGACCAGCAGGTTCTTTGTCAGTCGATTTCTCTGAGTGGGGAAGTGAAGCAAATTTCCAGGTGGTTCTAACTCTTATCGTGCTACATTCCTGCCTCTTGTATTAATATGGTTCCTAAGGAGTAGATATGCTTCCGTGAAGCAGACAACCTGACACGCAGATTCGTAATGTTTACCTTTGTGAGACCAGGCAGGTCTGGTTGTGTATAATGAGTGACTGGGAATCGGCACGGCCGGTGATATCCGAAACCATCGCTGTAAAATTTAGGAATTTATTTAAATTGGAGAATTTCAAAGATTTTCTGTTCCTGGGTTAATGAGTAACAATGATGTTTTAAGGTCACGTGTAAAAAGTTACTCCAAATGAAGCTGTAATTGGACAATAGGACAATAATGGAACAGACATTATTGGTGCCCCATCTTGGGTTGATTCCTGCCTTGTGTCCATAGATTCCGGGATAGTCTATTGACCCCTGACCCTGCGTAGGATAATCGGGTTAGAAAATGTATGGATGGAATATTACTGCCAGTATATCCCTCTGCTTATTGTTCATCACTTCTGTGTGCCTTGCTTCCAGCGTGAGGTATGACGGCAACGACTGCGACTGCTTGAAATTTCATCAAAACACTTCTGTGATCGTTACACATAGAAAGTAATCGCACATTCTCCATTTAAAGCATGCAGAGGAATTGTGATTTTAGTAATACCAAAGTTGTTTAGAAATAGAACACAGATTGGAAACACTTAACAGTTAAATCTTTGTCAAATTCATTTTGACATTTAAGTAAAATACCTGAAAATACTTATGTTCCTGAAGTATAATGAGTTAAGTCTGCTGAAGTAGCCCAAATTTTCTCTTTTTTTCCTTACACAGAAACTGAGGGAGAAAAAAAACACTACAAATGGACCAGACTTGTAATCAGATCTTGGTCTTCAGTGAAGTTGAGGAAGACAAGTCACTGTAAATCCCATTGGACAGACTTAAATCTCAAATGTAACCATGCAGTCAATCAGTTTTTAAATGTCACATATATTCACATATATTTCATTTATGAATTCTGCCTTTGAGTATTTCATGCTGTTGGTCTCTACATGTCACATCCCAGGTACGGAACTCCTTTTCACACTGGAGACTTCGGTTTGGGGATCCCCTGAGTCCTAGTAGCTGAATAAAACCACTTAAACGAATATAGCCTCTCACCATCTGAGCCTTTTCGACTGGCGCTCCAGTTAATTCTCTATATAGAGCTAAAATGTTGCTCTTGTAATTATAGCCTAATTTTCAGCTGCTCTCCAAATGTGCTGCTGACCAGAATATGCTGTTTTGTTGTGTTGGTGTTTTTTGCCTTATGTGTTTTGTGAACGAGCTGTGTGTAAAATGTGACCGCAGGGGGCAGGAACTCCCTCGGCATGGTTTCAAATTGCATTAGTCGAATTTACGACTTGTGGCGCCGTCCGCTGCGGAAATATGCGATCCAGAAAAAAACCGAAGTGGATGGGTTGCGTGTGTCACATGGAAAGGATTCACCAGCAGGGGGCGCAGCAACTGTAGATCTTACAAACAGGCAGAAATATAGCGTTCGCCTACCACACGTCAGGAGATTTTTTTTTGAGAGAAGAGGGTGTGGACGTCGGCAGTCTTACTATCCTTTGCCTAAATCATTTTTTTGTGGGGATTTAAAGAGCAAGGGACGCAATCCAGCAGGTAAATCCATGCGATTCTGTCGCGCCCCGTCCTGTTGATTGGTTGATCGTTTCTTCGCTCTTCTGGCTGATATTTTCATACATGAACTTTCACGGTTGTCCGCGTCCGATGAAGGGAATGAGTACGGATAATCCAATAACCTCATCCGCGAAACCCTACATCTGGACATTACGAGATATCCTTACACACATTGATATCGGTGTAATAGACGTAGTTGATATGAACCACACAACGACGTTCATTTTGATGTAAAGTTCCAATTTTTTATTGATAAAAAAAAAAACAGTAATTCTAAAAAACTCGGGTTTGAACCTAAAGCGGAACCCACCGGCACTTGATGGAGTTTTTCTGTGAAGAAGGAACTTTTTTCCCTACTTGCTTTCCTGCTCATCTGCTCTGAAAGCTGGGATGCAGCGACGCCGCTTTTCCAAGTGCTGCTGGATTTCTGTGGGCATTTAACTTATTTAGGGAGAAAACAAAAGTAATGTAACATTCGAAGTCGTGTTTTTCAACGTCACATGTGACATTTATAATGAGAAGTTCGTTATATTTACGGTTTGACTATACATCTTATTTATTTCATGCTTACTATAGTTAACATGAGGTGAATAAATATGCTTATATATTTTATGTAGTTTGGAATTGTACGTGTTTGATATACTGTTAGAGTACTTTAAGTTGAAAAATTAATCAGTCCCTGGTCACTAAGCCCAACTTTTACTAATACACTCCTTTCAAAATGTAGTTATTATTGGCTAATTCATTTTAAAAAATTGCAAAGGATTTCAAGAAAAGTAGACCTATGTGTTTGTATGAGTCTGACAAGTTTTACAAATTACTTTGTTTCCTGGTGGGCAGGGGTTTGCAGAGCTTGTACAAAAACGTAAATATATTTCCTGTCATTTTTATCTATGATTTGATTAATAACTTGATGTGCAAAGTAGTTTGATGTTATCTTTGAACTTTACATTTTGCATTTTACAAATTGCATATGTTACCTAGAAGACACATTTTCTAAAGTTATTTAATTTTTGTAACCTCAGGTGACGCATTTGCTGTTAAACTCATTCTGGGACTCATTATGCTTGTTGTGTGCATTGAGTGTGTGAGTTTGTGCAGAGGCTGTGGGCGTGTCCCTGAGGGAGGATTGTGGGCGTGTCCCTGATGGAGGGCTGTGGGCGTGTCTCTGATGGAGGGCTGTGGGCGTGTCCCTGAGGGAGGATTGTGGGCGTGTCCCTGATGGAGGGCTGTGGGCGTGTCCCTGATGGAGGGCTGTGGGCGTGTCCTTGATGGGCGTATCTATGTAGGGAGTTGGTGGAGCCAAACTCAGAAATGGGTGGAGGCTCCGCCAGTCTCTCCAGCCCCGGTCATCCTTGGCGATGATTTTAAGAAGCCTGCTTGTCAGGACAGCATTTGGTTCCCTTTCCTTTCTTGGATGTTTCTGCAGGCCCCCAGGGGCTACACATGTGCTCAGAGCCGCGGAATGTACCGGTGCTTGTTCGTGCCTGAGGACGGCAGACTGGGAATCGTCTGTGTTTAGGTTGCCGTTTGAGGCTCTGAACAGCCTCCATTTTGTTTACTTATGATGACACTGTTTTAAACAAACATGGGACCCACACACATCTGCTGCCACCCTTTTGTCTGTGTTACAGGAGTGTGAGCGAGTGGAGAAAGAGCCCGTCCCACTGGTCTCTGTTGCCTTGTCCCCATCTGCCTCGCCTTCCCCTCTCCGTCCTCGGTCTGTGTTCCTTTTGAGGACGAATGCCCCCTGGAGGCTCTTTGGGTTCCTGGACCGGTCTTCTTCAGCTCCTGGTGCCCTAGTTCAGCAGCTCCCAAACATTAGTCCCCATCCGCGCCAGGATCATCAGGGTGACTAAGAGAGAGGGGCGACACGGGCAAAGACATGGACGACATCTTTACGCAGTGCCGAGAGGGCAACGCCGTGGCCGTCCGTCTCTGGCTGGACAACACGGAGAATGACCTTAATCAGGGGTGAGTGGGCCTTCGAGGGGCGGGGGGGTCGCATGATATAGGTTGTGAAGGTGGTGATGCTGGCTGTGGTCAAGCAAAGCTTTGTGACTCCTCATGTGTCACTGGTATTGTTGGGAGGGCGGGGGTGTTCTGTCGGTGAACCTGAATCAGCATAACTGAGTCGTGGGTGGTGCTGGGGGGGTAGTAGCTATGGCCATTTGGGACAGATGAAGAAAGGTCTGTATCTATAAAAGAAGCAGGGGTCACTGTGAAAGTGCAGCAGTGGGGGGGGGATGAAACATGATCCCATCTCATATGAATGATTTCACCTTCTGTACCTAATAGCAGTGTTTTTATACCCTTTCAGATGAGAGTACCAGTTTGTACCTTTACTTGTCACTGGGGCTGTTCCCTCAAGGGTCTGCTAATTTGCTAATTATACCCTAGCTGTATTTAAATGTACCCTTTTATCTAATGTAAGGTACAGAAATGGACTCTGAGGAACATTTTTGTACCACTTGGGGTACATTAATGTTGTGTGTACCTTGGGGATCTTTCTTATTTCTGTACCTTAAATTAGACTAAAAGGTATATTTACCTACCATCTACGGTACAATTGGCAAACTCTTTAGGGTACATCCCCAGTGACAAGCACAGGTACAAATTGCAACTTTTTTCTTCTGACAGGGTCAGGAGTTATTTGAGCATTTTTTACGAGAATGTCAGAAAACCACGGAAACGGATGACTCTCTTTTTTTCAGTTTCTGTGGAGCTGACTTGAATCCATGTTGCTATTATTGTAAAAGTTATGTCATGTGAACATGAGCTGCTATGGTGTCACTCTGTAGTGCTGGGTGGGGCTGGGGGGTGGCGGTGATGACATGGGTGTAAGGGAAGCTAAATCATTTCTGACTTGACCCGCAACAGCAAAGGATGCGCGGTGTTGCTGGAGTCTGCCAACCGGAATGGAGGCCATGCGGGCATCTCGTGTTAGGTTGTGATCGTGGCCCCATCAGGGGTGTGTGCTGCTGTAGATCCTGGCACACTTTGCTCCTGTCCTCCATGCTGGCAGAGACATGTGTCACTGGTGGGGGGGTGATTAGGTGTTGTGGAGGGATTGGAATTAAAACGCGCCGCATCCAGTTTGCCGGACGTGATGACCTCATTTACAGAGCCCGCACGTTCCTTCAGAGTTTCCGCCGAAGGCTGCCAGGCTGCTACGCTCTGCAGAACCTCTGTGGCTAATTGGGCCCAGACGTCCCCCCCCACCGCCCACCTACCTCTACTGGCTGCTGTTCCTTTATAACAGTGTTTCCCTACCCGGTCCCCAGACAGCCCACATTTTTGCTCCCTCCCTGCTCCCAGCCAATCAAGAACATCAAACACCAGGTACTGGTGTGCTGGAAGGTGGGCTGGCTGTGGTTCCCCGAAGACTGGATTTCAGAGACACTGATTTATAAGGTGTCTCTTGGAGCTTGTCCTTCTCCGGTCAGTGGTTGTGAGATTGTGCTCCGTGAGAACAGAAGAGGAAAATATGTGGGATGTAGGGAAAAAAGCCAGGGGAATGGGCATAATGTGCCAAAGGCCACGGCCTCGGTGCCAGCAGACGCAAGATCCCAGTGTCTTCCTGGAATGTCTACGTTCCGAAGCTCCAGCTGCTTTTGGATTCATCTGGTTACTTTAAGAGAAATGGATGCTGGGGTGTTTTTTCTAGACTGAAGGGTGTTCCGGATTCTCTTCTTGGGTGGGGGTTCTGTTCCATTACTGCTTTCATTTGTTGGATGGTTTTCACCACAAGTACGGTAGAGTGTTGGGTGGACTTGGACCTGAGTGCCGCCCCCCGAGCCCCCATGTTTTTGCTTCTAGCTACCCAAGGTTGGGGTTGCCATGCGAGTGACCATGAGGATCTGATCTGGCTGTTCGCCCCCTCCCTCTGCACTTTGATGGATCTGGATTCCCCTGAATCTTAGTGGATGTGTGTCAGAATGTGAATCAGCTCATTTGTTAATCTGCACCCCCCCCCCCCTTACCCCAACATGGCGATTGCTACTGTGACCTCTAGCAACATCTCCCAATAGCAGACCCTTCTTTACAAGATTAAGGAGTCCTGATTGGCCCTGATTTTTTTAAGTAAAATAATAAAAATAAAAAAATGAAATAATTTTAAAAATGGCTTTGAATTGGCTAGTGTTCCTTTGTCCCCCCCCCCAGAAACTTGAAGATGGAGCCTTTGCCAGCACCCCCCCATTTAAGAAGATACAGATAACAACACGCCTTTTATTTGTTGTGTTGATTGTGACTGTGTGTGGAAGAGCTGGTCTGTGTCTTTGATTGTGCCTTGAGATTAAGCAGTTTGTTGTAACTTCTCAGCTCTTTAACCCCCCCCCCCCCAGGAATGAATCTTTAATCAGTTAAGCATCATGTGCCAGTTTAAAAAAGACATCAATCAGTGGCTCTTGCTCCTGTTTGTCCTCCTGCCTCCTTAGCTGCCTGACTGGATGAGATTCGCGAGGCTGGTGGCTCAGTTTCAGTCAGGCCCAGAATCAGCACTCTGGGAAACAGGAGCTCAGAAGTGATGAGGACCTCAGAAAGCCTCGTCTCTGGAAGCGGGAATAGATATGCACATTTCCCCTCTGGGAAACTGAAATTTCCATGACAGTTTTTTCCTCCAAAGTCTATGGCGTCCTGTTTACTGACCTGTTTACTGTCATGAAATATGTTTACAGTCGACTCATCAAGTCCAGCCAACTGGAGCTGTTCACACACCAGCCCATAGAGGCTGTTCCCAGGCCTGCTATTGAAGGGCGCGCACATCTCTGTGTGTGGTCCCAGTGGTCAATGCCCTGCAGTTCTGCTAGGTTGTCTGGGTGTGTGAAATCTTATCCTTGACATGTGCTGTTGAAGACGTCCATACTTAGTGTCTGTCTTTGTAGATCTGTGGTTATTATTCTGGGGGACTGGAAGAACAGTACCGGTTTTCATGAGAAAATTGACAGTGATAGAAGGAAGATTGTCTTACAGAAGGACTAATGCTGTCGTAGCAGAATTATGTGGTAGGAGATTCCATTGATGTTACCCGCAGGGGGCGTTGGGCCTTGTTACATTCATTGGTATCCCTAGGGGCTGAACACATTAGCCACTGCAGTGTTAGTACAGCGGAAGTGGCGGAACCATAGAATCACAACAATGAGTATAAATACCGTGTGGTGAGAGAGCAAGGGGGTCTCTCCGGGGCCACCTGGGGTGCCAAGAGCCTCCTGGTTTGGTGAGACTAACATGCAGTTTATATTTAACCTCCATGGAGGACAGACCCTCCCCCCACCCCACCATGAGGTGAGAGGGATCCTCACTCTGTGGGTAGAAAAGGTCCTCATCTCTGCATGCGTGCAGACAGGGGTTGTAAAGATAGGAATACAGAAATGGAACTGAGAGACTGAAGGAGAGAGAGAAGGACAGAGAGAGAGAGAAGGACAGTGAGAGAGAGAGAGGGGACAGTGAGAGAGAGAGAGAGAGAGAGAGAGAGGAGGAGAGGGAGAGAGAGAGAGGTTTCTTTCTAGAACCCTACATGTGTGTGAAAGAGCCCAGGACAGAGCTGTCCTCTATCCGCCTTCCCCCCGCAGTGCTGCCCAGGTCACCCCCCCCCCACTGTCAGCTTCACTCCCACTCGATTGTGATCTGAACTGGCCTGATCAAACAGCCTCTTGTTCTCCGAATCGTCCAGACAAGATGGTGAGAATAAGAAGCCACAGTCCAGAACTGTGCATTGAGGCAGGGAAGCAGACTTCATGACAAAAAGGAAATCATTGAATAATGGGCCACATGCTCTCATAGCACACACACAGACACACACACACAGACACACACACACAGACACACACACACACAGACAGACACACACACACACAAGCACACACACACACGCACACATAGACACACACAGACACACACACACAGACACACACACACACACACAGACACACACACACACACAGTGCATGTTTGTGAAGGTATTTTAAAAAGTTATAAACTTTATTATAGAGATTCTCCGGGCTACAGGGTCAGAGCCATTTGGGAGAGTGGGGATTAAGGGCAGTTTCACAGAAGCTTCTGGAAGCTTGGACCGACAGATGAATGAGAGAGAGAGTCTACACTCTTGCAAATCATATTCTTTAAAAGATTGCATAATTACCAACTTTTTTGTTTTTATTGTTTTGTTTGTGATGTAGATCTGCCAGAGTGCATAGGGCCTCTTAAATAGATGGAGGGAAAGCGAGGGGTAGCGAGGGGTAGCGAGGGGAGACGGAGGAAGCAGATGAGGGTAACAGCTGTGGAATTGAACTGCAGGGCTGCAGAATCATCCAGGAAGTGTGTCCAGGCCTTATAAGGTTTGCTTTCAACACCAGGCTGGCCTGTCACACACTCCCCACATCCCCCCCTTTCCCAGTGAGCAATGGCTGAAAAAATGGACGCATTCGTGATCAACCCCTGCACTGTTAGCTTGGGCACCAGAAGGGGCGAAGGTCCTGAATGTAAATGCAGTTGAATAATGTTATTTTAATACATGCTCCCCCCACACCAGGGATGACCATGGCTTCAGCCCCCTCCACTGGGCATGCCGGGAAGGCCGAACGGGTGTGGTGGACATGCTCATCATGCGCGGGGCCCGCATCAACGTCATGAACCGTGGCGACGACACGCCCCTGCACCTGGCTGCCAGCCACGGGCACCGTGACATCGTGGCAAAGGTGGGCTCATTAGGCACAGGTGCACAGTCGGTGAACACACACATGCACAGGCATACCGTCTTCATAGACCTCCTGTCTGTGGAGGCCTCTATCCAGAGGGTCACGGGGGAACCGGAGCCTATCCAGGGAACAATGAGCACAGGCGGGACCTAACGCTGTGTCGCCAACACACCGCAGTGGTGGAGGACCAGCTGAGTACTGGGTGACGGTGACCCTGTATACTCAACCGGTTGGTTGAAACAAAATCTTGGTCTGGGTTTTTACTTTCTGGAAATGAATGCATCTGTCAGACTTGAAGTATGTACAGTACTGTGCTGTGGCATGAAGCAAGTCTCTTATGTGCGTCTCCATTTACCTCAGCTGATCCACTGCAAGGCGGACTCCAACGCCGCCAACGAGCATGGCAACACAGCACTGCACTATGCTTGTTTCTGGGGCCAGGATCAGGTGGCTGAGGTCAGGCCGCCCTCTGCTGGTAGCTGCATTTTATGCCGGTTGTGCTTAATCTCGGCCAGTCACAAGCTGTGTTTGAGGGGGTGATGATGTTGTCTGATCCTACACATGTATATGGAACCTGTAATTCGAAAGGTTGCACTGATACTATCCAGTGTTATCTTGCAAAAACTTATTTGGCAGCTGAATGTTCCAGTTAAGGTATGTCTCTGGTCTCTGTATCTCATCAGGACCTGGTAAGTAATGGTGCCCAAGTGAGCATCTGCAACAAGTATGGGGAGACTCCTCTGGACAAGGCCAAACCACACCTGCAGGACACCCTGAAAGGTGCGTGTGTATGTGTGTTGGTGGGCTGTTGGGGAAGGAAAGACTAAGATGTCTATCTCTCTCTTCCTGCCTGAGTCTATTTCCTGCCTGGGTTCATGTCAGGGTCAAATGTTTCCAGACAGCAGTAAAGTTTTGAACTTCAGATGGTCTTGTTTTGTAACTTTTGAGCTGTTTTTTCCACTGCTGAAAATATCTACACCTGCAGGAGTGAGGCCCCTTTCTGGACCCAATCTCATGGCGCCACCCCTTTAATGTTAATCAGTATAGTGGGCGTGGTCTTATAGCAGCACCCCTATAATGTTAACCAGTACTGTGGTTGTGGCCTCATAGCACCACCCCTTTAGTATTAACCAGTACAGTGGGCTTGGCCTCATAGCAACATCCATGTAGTATTAGCCAGTACAGTGAGTGTGGCCTCACAGCACCACCCCTTTAGTATTAACCAGTACAGTGGGTGTGGCCTCATAGCACCACCCCTTTAGTATTAACCAGTACAGTGGGTGTGGCCTCATAGAACCACCCCTTTAGTATTAACCAGTACAGTGGGTGTGGCCTCATAGCACCACCCCTTTAGTATTAACCAGTACAGAGGGTGTGGCCTCATAGCACCACCCCTTTAGTATTAACCAGTACAGTGGGTGTGGCCTCATAGCACCACCCCTTTAATATTAACCAGTACTCTGTTTCCTTCTGTGCCACCACCCCTTGGACTGTGTCCCCATCAGAGCGGGCTGAAAAGCTGGGACAGAGTCTCACCAAGGTCCCATTCAAAGATTCATTCTGGAAGGGCACTACCCGAACACGACCGCGTGAGTAGTCCCCCACACCCGCATCTAAAGGTTTTCACACTGGTTGCACGATACAGGAAACGGAAATGTCTGTGCTGGGCTGGGACCTAACTGTTTGTCAGGTTTCCTCTGTAGACAAAGTCTAGCATTGACATTGGCTAGGGAGGTCAAACTTACATCAGTGGAACCATAAGGAATCTTTGTTTTTGATTGTCATATGCTCTAGACTTTTAATTATTTCGTATGTGTATGTGTGTATGTGTGTATGTGTGTGCAGGTAACGGGACTCTGAACAAACATGCAGGCATTGATTTCAAGCAGTTGTCCCTTTTGGCCAAAATAAACGAAAACCACTCTGGAGAGGCAAGTCAACCCGGCATGTTCCTATACTCACCCCCCCCCCCCCCCCCCCCACCCGATCTTCTAACTGTGCTGACTCATCCTCTTGTAAACAGCTGTGGCAGGGCCAATGGCAGGGCGCAGAGATTGTAGTTAAGGTACTCCATGTCCGGGACTGGACCACCAGGAAGAGCCGTGACTTTAACGAGGAATATCCCAAACTCAGGTGAGAATCCCAAACTCAGGTGAGAATCCTAAACTCAGGTGAGAATCCCAAACTCAGGTGAGAATCCCAAACTCAGGTGAGAATCCCAAACTCAGGCCCTGATAATTTGACCTTATTCCTGGACAAGGTACATTTAATATTCATTCATGTTCTTTCTGTCAAGTGTTGAAGTTTTAGCTCAGATAAGACCCCCCCCCCCCGACTGTCCTGTACTCTCTCTTCAGGATCTTCTCCCATCCAAATGTGTTGCCGGTGTTGGGGGCCAGTCAGTCGTCCCCTTCTACTCACCCCATCATCATCACGCACTTCATGCCCTACGGTTCACTCTACAATGTGCTCCATGAGGGCACCAGTAAGTGCTTCATGGATGCTTATGTTTTACAAAAATGTTTTGAGGGCAGAATGAAGAATGATTGGTTCAGACAGAACCAATCAGATTGTAGAGGATGTGGTTCCAAGCAACCACAGGAGGCGGGACCAACCAATCAGATGTCTTGTACTCAAATGTACACAGAACAGTCGGACGCGGTGGAAACAAGCCTTTGTTTTCTAAAACCTTCTTTAACCCCGTGACCATGTGGTATGACAGTGTGTGTGTGGCTCATGGCCTTGTGTGGTCACCCACCTCGATCCGATGTGAATTCTGAATGAGCGAATGTTAAGCATAACTCTTATTGTTCAGCTTCACACCTGCCCCCCCAGATTTTGTAGTGGACCAGATGCAGGCAGTTAAGTTCGCCCTGGACATCGCGAGCGGCCTGGCCTTCCTGCACACGCTCGAGCCCATGATTCCCCGGCACTATCTCAACAGCAGGAGTGTCATGGTGAGTTAAACGCCGTGCTCGCGCTTTGTGTTTCTCTGACTGTCATCCCCGAAACACCAGTGTGCCGCTTTAAGGCACCTTTACACATTAACAAGGGAAACCATTCGCTCACTTGTGCTGGGGGTAAACAGACGTGCCCATATGCTGTAATGAGCAGGCTGACCCCTAGTGGCTCTGAGCTGGAATCACAGTTTATAACTGACTCCCAGTGAGCTATAGACATGCTGTCAGTGCGATGCAGTGACCACAGCAGGATCATGTACAGCACCTCCCAGGAACCCTGATCGCAAATCATAATTTACAGATCGTGGCGAAATGAATCTTGGTCATGTTGCGAATCAGCCAAATAGATGGTGGTTTTGGAGATTAACAACACTGTGAATCTGTTGACTCAGGTAAACTGAGAGAACCCTCTGCCCTTTCACACATTCACTGACAGACCTGCTGTGTGGTTTCTCCATGTCCACTTGGGGTTTTAATAGCAAAACATGTTCACCTTAGGGTTTCCAGTCTTTTCTCACCTGGTTTCCCTTCCACCTTGAAGGTGTGGCCGTGTCTCATAGCAACCTGAGTGTCGGCTTTGATGGTCACTGGTTATTTCAAGTCAAGTTTGCCATTATTGCCACACATGCCGCACTGTGACGTTCTCTGGCAATAATGCAAATGGAAGATGGCACTGAAGTGACAGTGCTGTTGGACAGAGTTAGTGTGAAGTCCAAATCTGTGGGGAGGAGGGCAGTAAGGAGCTCAGAGTCCAGATGGCCATGGGGAAGCGGCTGTTATTTACACGTTGGTCACCTGACAGATCGACGAGGACATGACAGCCAGGATCAGCATGGCAGACGTGAAGTTCTCCTTCCAGTGTCCTGGCAGGATGTACGCTCCAGCCTGGATGGCGCCTGAAGGTGACTACGACATGTGACTAACCAATTAACACATGCACCATTGTTTGGATCTGTGATGTCCACTTCCTGTCCTTGGGATCCACGGACATTCTATGTTTTTGCTCTCACTGGGAGCTGGGAGGGAGCAAAAATGTGGACTTTCTGATAGGGAGCTGGGAGGGAGCAAAAATGTGGACATTCTGATAGGGAGCCCAGAGGGAGCAAAAACATGAACCAATTGTGGGTCCTCAAGGACCAGATGCACAAACATTGTTCTATGTAGTTCTATTCTCTCTCTACTCCCTTCCTGTCTTTCTGTCTTCCCCCCCCAGCCCTGCAGAAGAAGCCAGAGGACATAAACAGGCGGTCGGCAGACATGTGGAGCTTTGCCGTGCTCTTGTGGGAGCTGGTGACCCGGGAGGTGCCGTTCGCCGAGCTCTCCAACATGGAGATCGGCATGAAGGTGGGTCAGGGTCGGTGGGCAGGGATGGGTGCGCAGGGGAGCAGAAGCTGCTCACGCCCCACTCACGTATGTAAACAGAACTTGCTAAGCTCACTGTAAGTGATGTTTTGGTATGTGGTGTTTCTGCAGTGTCATAGGAACTGACCTGCAGTCAATAGTCTGAGGATTCGTGTGAGACAAGTGTGATCATTTGCCCACCCAACAGTGATGGCTGAAATTCAGCTTTTATCACCTGAAGGATCAGAAGAGACTCAGGCCAGCCACACCCCCCTCTTATGACAAGAAACACTCAAGCATTGACATGAACACAGTTGAAGTTCTGAACACTCACATGAGTGTTGTTGGGCCTCTTCTTCCAACTTAGAGGCTGTTAAGTTTTTCTAAAGAGACCTTGACCTCCTGAAAGGTGCTATATTAATATACCATATTTTTATTATTACCTAATCCAAGTGCTAGCCAGACAAAAGGTTGCAGAGCTATAAAGTAGCATAAGGAGTACAATGGAGCAGTAGGAAAGGTTGCGATGGCCTTCTACAGAAATCTATAATCTCAGCTCAAAAAAACCAAACCTTAACCGTGAACCCAACCCTAACCCATAGCCTGATTACACTAAATTCCAGACTAAGTAATATAATTAATAAATGCTTAATTCGTAAATGATGAGTCCATGGGGCACCAACCCAGCAGATCGCTGGCAACCTGGCATGGGAGTGCAAGCAGGCATCACATGGGCTTCATGGATGTGACACATAGGGTGCCAGCTGCTGCTGGATTAGAACCCAGATTATTGATACATTGATATAGAGGTCAAGAAAGAGAAAGTGTTCTCTTCTCGCTCTTTCCCTTTTTCTGTCTCTCTCCCTCCTGTCTCCCCCCTCCCTCTCTGTCTCTTCTTTCCCATCTCTCCCCCTCCCTCTCTCTCTATTCCCCTAAATCCTTCTCTCTCTCTCTCTCTCCCTCCCTCCCTAACTTGTGTGCACAATGCCCCCCACCCCTGCAGGTAGCCCTCGAGGGTCTTCGCCCCACCATTCCGCCTGGCATATCGCCCCACATCTGCAAACTGATGAGGATCTGCATGAACGAAGACCCGGCCAAGAGGCCCAAGTTCGACATGATCGTCCCCATTCTGGAGAAGATGCAGGACAAGTGAACCCCACTTATTCCTCTAGTTTCTGATACCAGCCTTATTTAACACCATGTCTTACTGCTGCCTTGGATCCACCCCCAACTGTCTGCTCTTCCTTTGAAAGCTCATTACTATTATCAACATTAATGTCAACTTAAATTTGTTACCAGTGCTTGCTTTTTGTTTACTTAAAACCATCGTTTGTTTGTTGATATGATGTTTTTGTGTGTTTGTGTTTGCCTTACTATGCAGAACATTCTGGGTGCTAATCAAATGGTTGGGATCCCTTCTATCTCAGCCCCACCATTGTATGAGAAGTCAGAAAGAGACATTATATTACAACATGCCAATATAACATAATTTACACTCCCAGAAATATTTTTTTTCTATTATTAATTAATTTGGCTGGGGCCATCTGCACTTTTTAGCTTACCTTGGGGGTGTCAATGTGTTTAATTATACTGCCATCTACATGTATGCTGTAATAGTTGCAGTACAGTTTGCTCTGCACCCATCTAATGGAGAAATGGCAAATCAAATGTAGTTATCGCTAGTAATGCTGTCATCAGCGAAGTGAGTAGCTATCGTTCATTCATTTACCTTGTGCCTTAATGTGCATTTCTATCTGACCTTAATAAGCTGATGAGCATTTCATGTGGTCTCTGCATAATTTGTGACAATCCATGGTATCACCCCTTTATTCAATCTTTATCCCCATGCTTTATGCATACATGTTCATATTGACATGTTACTTTCACATGCAACACTAAACGGTAGACTGTCTTAGTAGATTTCTCCGAAATTGTATTTCCTTCCTTAACCAGACTATACTTGAAGGAAGGATGAATGTTGTTGGCGAATCATGTAACCGCTTGTCCCGTGAGCAAGCCGCTTAACTTCAAATGCTCCAGGGACTGGCAAAACCTGCTTTTTCAATAGTACATTCGATTTGGATAAAAGCAGCTGCCAAATAATTGTATAAATATGATGTTCTGAGGCCTAAGATGTCTGACCAAGTGGCTGAACGTTTTTATTCTGCACCGCAAACACCCGATTTCAGGAGACCGATAATAGTCATGCCTGTGCTTGGCGATGTGATGGATAGGACAGGTCACCGAGGCAATGGCAAATAAAATCAGCTTCTAAACACATCTGAAACAAATAATTTATTTTCAGCTTTCCACAACTTAATTTACTGCCTTGTTTGTATCTCAGAAGACAAAAAGCATGCCACGTTGTATGTAATTTATATGTATATTAAAATGATTTCAGAAAAGCTGTCCCTTTTTCAATTAAATAAGTTGTTGCAGAGTAGAAAACTCGGCGCTGATCTCAAAAACAGTGGAATGTAAAAGTTACAGAAGTGTTTTGGCCTGTAGGTGACGGCGGTTTGTGTTTAGCTCAGACGCAGATCACGCATATCCAGAAGATTCAGCAGGCCTCCCTGAGTTCATATTGTTGTTTTTCTCATAGAGATAGTTTGTTGCAAGAACGGGCAAAAAGTCATAAACCTATAGGCCTTAGACACTTATTGGTTTGATTTTATGCGAAATGTTTTCATGCTGAATTTTCAATGTTTAGAGAAGTCAATGGCTATTTTTCAGTCTCTTCCGTTTTTCGCAACAGCGGCAAAATGCACGTCAGCGAATTGTGTCACCTATGCACCCGCAGAACGATAAAAAATTCCCCGGTTAAAAACATTTCATATGCTATATCAAAGGGCGTACCACGTAAAAAGAAATTATTTTTGCGCCAGCAAGTATAATACCGTTATAATTTCCTCAAGGCATAATATTTTCGTTGCTCAAAGCCGTTCTCTGCATATGGCTTAACCGGTTAAACAACGTACTCTAATCACGTGATGAGGGCTGGGCACCGATCACGTGAGAAGTCATATGATCTGTCCCATGGCATATTGCGGTGTTTAGGGAGCTGGGTCGCTTTCCGAGTCAACGCTGAGGGATGTTCTTGAGCCAAGCTGCCGATCGCCGGGCCTTAGCAAGGTGGTTGCGGTCTGTCTGAAGTGGTGTCTCTCTCTCGAGGAGATGTGATAAGAATTTAAGAGTGGGGGACGCTTCTGTTGCGCTGGTTCAGTTCAATAAGCCTCCTTATCTGAGGTGGGGGACAAGCTTAGCTCGACACTCGCTAAACAAACTTGACATTTCCCCCCATTCCATCTTAGAGTTGCTGTCTAGGGTCGTAAGTCACCGTCTTCTATATCAACTGTTGAGGCTGTGAACCTTGTCAGTATACCGTGTCGTAAACGTGGACAGCCGGAGAACGTACCTGCGAAGTGGTTTCATTTTCGCGTCCTTTTTTCTCGAGGGAAGTGTAAGCAGAACTCTTACGCCAGGCAGGGACTGAAGCCCTCGGACCTCGCTGCTGACTCGGTGCTGACTCGCATTTTGTGTGGACTTTTTTGTGCCACCATGAAGCAAACAGCGCTGTGGACGGTTTGTTTTTTGTTTTACGCCTGTGTTTGTCTGCAATCCCCGTCATTAACCGCTCATCCGCTTCGAGATGAAGACAGAAGAGCTGACATAAAGTTTGTTGACGCGATTTCCAAGTTTCGGGTTGGAGTCTCCTGGCGAAACGTCAGCTGCTGGCTATGTGAAGCGGTGTTTACCATCGTAGACGTGGCTCTGATGGTGAGCAGTCTAATAATTCTGGTTATAAAAATGCATGTGCATTTAGGTGTCCATTATCCACAAAAACATCTGGAGTTTTGGCCGGTATTCACCTTGATTTATGTTTAGTTTTGCTTCGGATATCTTGAATGTTACTTTGCGGAAAGTGGACTACTATATTAGACGACTAAATTAGTTCGTATTTTAAACAACATAACTTGCGGAAAGCATTTGAAAAGTTGAATGTTAACTCAAATCAGCAGTTGGTTTAGCTAACTTTATAGTCGTTTTAGGGAACTTAAATTAACTGACAGCTCCAATGTTCAAGAGTATTCCAACATAACATTTTATGAAGCAGTATCCTGGATGTAATAGTACCATATAAAGTAGTCTTCTCAACTTTGATCTCTCTAAATTGGGTTCTTATGCTGTTTGTTCTCTAGTTTTTCTTTCACCAAGAAACACTGACTGGCCACACAATGTGCCTAAGGACTGCATTATGGGGGTCAAAGGTCGTGTTTTACTAGAGGGGAGGCACATGGTACTTGTGATCTACATTATGAGAAGGGTGAATTGTACTCTTGGATGATGATGATGAGATGAGTCCATGGTTTTTGGTGTCTGGGGCAGCCAGGCAGCTTCGAGTACTTGGGCTGAACCATCAGAATGATTGTTTTATCTGATGTGGGGATGCAGCTTAATAATCCTTACAGTTTTGTAAAGGTACTATGAGAGAGCATACTTGGCATTTCAGCCGATGGACTTTGAGACTTGCCCTGCGGTCAGTGCTCCGGCTTTCAGAATGTGCAAAATAGGAGATCTTTTTTATAATTTGGCTGTTCTGCAGTGACGTCTGCAGAAAAATGTGATGGCTGGGGGGTGGGGGGGTGTACAGGCTACCACTCAGGTGCGTATCACTGCTGACAGGGCACCCCCTAGATCCAGCCTTGCTGTTTTGGTTTGCTGACTGTCAGCTCTTCCCTAGGTCAGAATGAAACTGCAACATTTCTTCAGTGCATGCTGACCGGCACGAATGGAAACTTCGGGTGGCTTTTGAGGGCTGTGGTGGTTCGATCGCGCCTCTATTTTGGTTTTGGCGAACTGACACCTCTTTAGATGTAGCGTGTGAGGCATGCAGATTCCGAGAACGTTCTGATGTCCTGAGGATGTTTTTATACAACATGGGGGGGGGGCACTTGCATGAGGTTTTCTTTGGGTTCTGTCTTCTTTAACCTGGTCTGCTGTGCATCGTCAAGGGCTGGTAGAAATCCTGCAGGTGGGGTAGTAGTAAAGGACATAGTCACATGAAAGCCATCAATAAGTTGCATAAGCAAAATAAAATATACAATTGAGTAAATGACAAACAGCAACAACAAATTTATTTTTGTATAGCGCATTATTACAACATTATGTCGTCTCAAAGCGCTTTACAGCACCCCCACCCAAAGCCCCCAGTGAGTAAGCCATAGGCGACAGTGGCAAGGAAAAACTCCCTAGCAGGAAGAAACCTTGG
>JAABNY020000014.1:193526-208187 GCA_015164015.2 Brevimyrus niger
CTGACTGCTTTTCCAGCTTCGGTGGTCTCTGTATCGGTCCGACTAGCTGGCAAAACTTTTAAAATTAGAGGTGTGTGTGTGTGTGGGGGGGGGGGGGGGTATTTGTGGGAAATGCACTACTAAACAGTGCTCTGTTATGTCGCCCATCCTGGCCCTCAGTCCGACAGCCCTGCACGTAACTGGTGCCTTCTCACGCTTTTCTTGCAGAACGAAGCCAACATAGACCGTTTGGCGCAGGCAGCGGGCGAGACCTGTGTGCGCCTCCACCTAGCTGAGGAGCACGTGTGTCGGCAGATCACGGAGCTTTTCTGTGATGATGTCATCAACGCGCTGCAGCGGTCGGTGCTGTCGCCGTCCGAGGCCTGTGCCGTGCTGGTGGGCCGCGCCTGTGGTCATTTTGATATCTACGCCCCCTGGAACGTCACCCTGCCGCCCAGGCCCAAGCCCCCTGTGGCGCCCCCGTCTCCCCCCCGGCCGGGCTCCCCCCAGAGCCGGGTGCTGTTCCTCACCGATGTGCATTGGGACCAGGAATACATGGCGGGCAGCCCAGCTGACTGCAAAGAGCCTCTGTGTTGCAGGAATGACTCTGTTGTGTCTCGATGGCCTCTTCGCCGCTCCGCGGGATTCTGGGGGACCTACAGCAAATGCGATCTCCCACTGCGCACTGTGGAGAGCTTGCTGGAGAACGCGGCCCGGGATGGACCCTGGGACTGGGTCTACTGGACCGGAGATATCCCGGCCCACAACGTGTGGGCCCAGACGCGTGACCAGCAGCTGCACGAGCTCACCGTCGTGTCGCGGCTCATCCGCAAATATTTAGGCCCCAGTGTGACTGTGTACCCGGCTGTGGGGAACCACGAGAGCACTCCTGTCAACAGCTTCCCACCGCCATTCATCCACGGGAACCAGTCGTCCAGCTGGCTCTATAACGGCATGGCTGAGGAGTGGTCCCCCTGGCTGCCACCAGAGGCATTGCACACTCTCCGGTAGGGCTGGGCTGACTGTATGAGCAGCTAATTATATCTAATATCTCTCTTACTTCAAGGCTGAAATAACATCTTAAGACTCTCTGGAAATTAGGCAGCAATACCAATAAACACATTTCAACCAGTTTGCCAAATTTGACTGATAAAATTGAATCCAAACTATTATTACAGACTATGCTAGTTTGTAGTCTTTGATCCTGAGTGGTCGATAACTTTGCATATTGCATGGTCGCATTTCCCTGCTGGTGTCCAGGCGGGCTGGATTCTACACGGCACTGGTCCAGCCGGGCCTGAGAGTAGTCTCCCTCAACATGAACTACTGTGCCAAGGAGAACTTCTGGTTGCTGGTGAACTCCACGGACCCGGCCGACCAGCTCCAGTGGCTCATTGGCGTCCTGCAGCAGGCAGAAGACAAGGGGGAGAAGGTGAGACCAGGCTGGGGCTGCGCTGCAGGTGCACAGGGACTCTGAGACGGAAAGAGCGAGACTTTCAGCTCTGCTCCGTCTGCCCCGACCTCAACCCCATAAAACACCTTTGGGATGAACTGGTCACGTCCAACATCAGTGCCTGACCTGACAAATGCTCCTCTGGGTGAAAGGGCAAAAATGATGTATTGAATGATATACCCCATGATATATAGAAACTGCAATGGGGAAAGTCACGATGCAGGAGGCTTGACTGCGCTTTATAGAGGTTAATGTGTTTTTTTTAATGGAAAGGTTGCATTAATGCTACCTTGGGGCCTTTTTACCGATTAGGTGTTTTGTTCCTTGTTTCAGTTATATGCTACCATGGTTACGTGCACTGAGAGAGCTCTCGTTTCCTCCTCATAGGTGCACATTATCGGTCATATTCCACCCGGATTGTGTCTCAAGAGCTGGAGTTGGAACTACTACCACATAGTCAACAGGTTGGTGGACCCTGGGGGTTTCCCATGAAGCAGGATCCGTTACCTGGCTTATCACCAACATGATAAAACCATTATTGAACAGTCTTGGAGAGGTTAAAAGGTGATTTGGCTTAAAACTTTTTGATTCTACAAGAAAATAAAACCAAGGTCCTATTTTTGTTACCCAGAACAAATAATGCCGACCATCTGGACCTTGGTCTCCTGGGACCTTGATAAAGGACAGTAAATTTAGATGCATAAACACGTAAATTCAGTTGTTAAAACTAGTTTCTTCCAGTTGAGGCTTTTATCTAAGGTCAGTCTCATTTTATCTTTTGGGGGTTTGAAAGGGTAACACATGTTTATCTCCTCCCAGTTTAACTACTTTAACTCCCTGTATGCTGGTGTTAGCTGGGTCTCTCTCACACCTACTAGTTCAAAATCCGGCAGCCCGTTAGCGTGGCCACATTAATCCCATACTCGCCTCTCTTCACTGGCTCCCAGTGCACTTTATCATTGATTTGAAGGTTTTACTGTTTGTATGCAAAGCATTAAATGGCCTGGCCCCAACTAATCTCTCTGACCTTTTAAGACTGCATGGTCCATCTAGGGCACTCGCTGATCAGTCTCCACTTGTGGTCCCGAAATCGACTGAAGCACAGGGGAGATCAGCCCTTTGTGGTTTTAGCTCAGAAATTGTGGAGAAATTTCTGGCCCCAATACTTTCTTAGTTTAAAATCCATCTGAAAAGACACTCTTATTGTTTGGCTTTTAACTCGGAATAGGAGCTTCTTCTGTCTTTGTTGTTTGTATGGTATGTGGGTTTTATGTTATTTTGATTTTGTTTGCCACTTTGTTCTGCTGTTGAGTGAAATGGGTTCTGTAAATAAATTGAATCTGAAACTTAAGAGATGTCATGATCGCCCAATAGGAATGTTCCTCACCTAAACCAATAGGAATACTCTTTACCTAAACTTTTATTGGATGATCATTACTTCTAGTTTAAGTTAAGCCAGGTAACGGAGAAGTTCTGCTTTGTGTAACATCTCCAGGGGTTCTGCGGTCATTAGTCTGTGGGCTGCACCCCCCGATGGTGCCATAGGTAGTCTTTTCAGTCTTTGACTGAAATAGTGGTATTTTTGTCTTGTAGTCTTTGTAAGCCATTAATTTCTCGTTGCCCAGGTATGAGGGCACCATTGCAGGGCAGTTTTTTGGCCACACCCACGTGGATGAGTTCCAGATGTTTTATGATGAGGAGACCCTGACACGCCCCCTGGGCGTGGCCTTCATTGCCCCCAGTGCCACTACCTACATCAACTTGAACCCAGGTAACTGGAACGCTATAGAATTAGATGTTGGGGAACACCGCTATAGAGGAACGCTATAGAGTGGTGAAATTAACGTGACTGTTTATTTCTTGATGACTAGGTTACCGCGTGTACTACATGGATGGGCATTATCCTGGAAGTTCCCGCTTTGTTCTGGACCATGAGACATACATTCTCAACCTGACAGAGGTCAACAACCACTATTCCCACAGCCCGGCTCCCAGTCCCAAATGGACCCTGCTTTATCGGGCCTCTGAAGCATATGGCCTGAACACCCTCTTCCCAGCAGACTGGGACAAGCTAATTGGGAGGTTCCTTGCTGAAGACCTGGTCTTCCAAAAATTTTGGTACCTGCTCCACAAGGGCCATGTATCCGAGCCATGTGTGAACACCTGCAAGACCACACAGGTGTGCTACCTGCTCAGTGGGCGATCTGATGACCCAAGCCAGTGCCAGCGTTTGCTCCTGGACGTCAGGGAAATGGGGAGGATCCCCAAAAAGACTCTCTGCTGAGTTGTATAGGAATATATGGAATGAGATGATTCAAAGGGTGCGAGGACATACCATTGAGTAAATCTTCTAATAATACCTTTGTTATTTGGGTGGTGGTGGGGAAGGGGGGGGCGGGACTAATGAAAATTGAAAAGTGTGTCTGCACCTGACTCCCAAAATGCTGTACAAAATTCGAGTTGTATTTTTCCTCAAAGTATTTTTAATGGATGAGGATGAGTCCATGAAGGGAATTATTTTCAGGTGCTTTGCTCACCTTCACTGAGCCCTGTTTTTCGCCAGGACATGACAGCAGGGCAGGTCTCTTTGTCCGCCATTTGCACTTAACGGCCGCAGGTGGGGACCCATGGCCAGTAGCATGATCTGCATTCATCTGCTGTCTTCTGAACCTTCCCTGGGGCAGTGGAGCCCAAGCTCAGCTGTATGTGGATATGATACCTTTTCAGCATTAACCAAAAACAAGCTATCCGCAGGAATAGCAATGCAAACCTGTTGTGTGATGTAGCACGGCTGACGCTTTCTAATGAATATATAATTTGACAATGACAGTGAAGTTGAAGTTTAGTGTCATGTGTACCAAGTACAGCGTACAGAGCACAATGAAATTCAGTGCTACCAATCTGTATGAGGAATGTGAGGTGGGGTAGTTTTCCATTTTTTCTTCAAATCGCTGTTGCACTTTTAAACATTTCCCATTCAAACTGAATGACTCACAGAGAAATGACTTGACTCTCCATGTACATTATATGGACAACGGTACTGGGACACATCTCTTAATCATCTAGTTCAGGTGGTTCATTCCGACCCATTGTCACAGGTTTATAAAGACAAGCATCCAGCCATAGACTCTGGTTTACACACATTTTGGAAAGAATGCGTTGTTCTGAGGAGCTCGGTGAATTCAAGCGTGGTCCAGTCTCAGGATGCTCAGGATCAGCCCTTTTACACCTAGAACCTGATCTTGGTTGTATGGACCTGAAACTTTTCTAGCTCCTGGCCAATTTTGTGTGTCACCTTTTTTTTGTGTGGGACCTTTACAGTAAATAAGCACGGGAGACTCAAGATGTTGGTAGGTTAGACTTCACAGATGATTTCATATGAAAGTAAACCCCACGTCAGCAATGCAGGATAAATAAGCCGTTTTATCAGTTATTGGAGGGGGTCAGTCACAATCAAAACGTAGACACAGCCTTTCATTTATATTTTACTTGTTTGAACCCATGACATTTCCATGATTTTTATGAACTAAGGCCCAGTAGCAATATCAGTGCCTGACCTCATAAATGTAAACAGGCATACTTCAAGGTCTTGTGGAAAGCCTTCAGAAGAGTGGCTGCTGATATTGCTGCAAAGTGGGGACCAACTCCATATTGCTGCCCATGGATTTAGCATGAGGTGTCGTAAAAGTTTCTGTAGGTGGAATGGCCTGGTGTCTCGGTACCTTTGCCCATATAATGTATCTGGACACAAAAACTGAAGCGTAGTTGAGGTTTGTTAATCCCTTGTGTTGTTACTGCATAATGGTGGTTGGCATGGTGGGGCTCAAATGTCCTTGTCACTCAACAAGTACAACATTGTGCAATGTAAAGGTTGTGGGTTTGAATCCCACAGAAATGGTTTTGGATAAAAATGTCAGAGAATTGAGGCAAATAAGTCTTTGTGGGGGGGTCCCCCATGACAAAATTTGCAGAGTATGCGCTGCAGATTTTCAGGGGGGAGATTGCAAATGATAAGATTTGCTATGAAGTGCTGGGGGACAATAACTCAGTCCAGATTAAGTTGCACTCTGATGTAGCTGGAAGATAAACGTGAGTGAAATTACACAGAACGGTTCAGGGGGTGGTGAGTGGGGCTGGGGTTCCTCGTTTTTCCTCACAGGGGTGTTGGCGTCCATGGGCATCCTATTCCAACATGAGCCCTGGTTATGAAGGTTCTCGCTTGAACTCTGGAAGTATTTGGTACACAGCTGGGGAATGGGGGAGCTGGCTGTTTGAGAGGCATGTGTTTCAGTGGGTGAGGTTGGCACTTTACTGTGATTATTATGTATCTCCTCTGTGCATTTGAATTAAACTTCAGTCATTGTACCATCTTGATTATTTGCTCAGTGGGCCCAAGATTTTTCCTTTTTATGATTTGCAAAGGTGTATAGTTCCGATTCAAAAAGTAAAAATCCAGACCAAGATTTTGTTTCAACCAACCAGTTGAGTATAAAGAGTCCCAGTCATAAAGTACTCAATTGATGGGATGAAACAAAATCTTGGTCTGGATTCGTACTTTCTGGACCTGAACTATCCACTTCTGATGTGCTTCTATGATGTGGGATGATCCATTTATATTGAGAGGAAGCCTTCAGGCCTCGGGACTCATCCTACATGAAAACTCTCCTTTTTTTAAGACACACATGCATTAAATGTCAAAAGCATTACATGCTTAAATGGGGATACATTGCAGAATGCAAAACACAATTCCTACTTATGTTCGGATTTAAATGTTACCTATTTATGGTGTTTTCCTCACTTTCTCATGTGTCAAAATGTGCAAAAATAACATTCATCCCCTAAAACTGCTTGTCCTATTCTGGGTGGGGGTGGGCAGACCCTATCCTGGAGGCTATGGGCGCAAGACAAGGAACAAACCAAGATATTGCACCAGCCAGGCACAGCCATACACCAGTCACTCACACATGCACACCTATAGGCAATGAGGTAACTCCAGTTAGCCTCAGATTGTTGAACTGTGGGGGGAAACCAGAGTACCTAAAGGAAACCCCACAAAGACACAGCGAGAACATGCCCCTATTAAAATAGCAATAAAGAATAATTATTAAATTAATTAATAATTATTAAATTGATGCAGCTCGGTTCTCTGGACCGTTGATCTTACAAGTGAGATGGGGAAAAAAACCTTTTGATAATAGTTTCAAAAGTGCATCGTTCATCAGAACAACTTTGTGACTATTTATTTTTCGATTAAATAACTTGTAGGTCACTTAGGCCGATTCCCCGCTGGGACTGGAAAAACGGCCGTATACTGAACAAACCTTTCGTTCTGAGTTAATATTTAGCGATTTGTAGTCTTATTATTTGTTTTAGGCAGCAGGTATTCAGAAGGTTCTGCGGGTGCAAAGAAGCACAAAACATTGCATCATGGCATGTCATTATTAATTTTTGTAGGTATTATTTGAAGAGAACAAATTACCGCATTGCGTTTAATTAAGGTACAGTACTTCAGTGTTTTAATGTTATTTGTTAATTTATTTTTCAAATTATATTCCGTGTCAGTATCAAATGTCAGCATAGCACCTACAGCTTAGCTGTTCATTTGTGAACCACCAATATTACGCACAGAAGCAATGTCGGCAGAGATGCCCACTTCGGCAAAGGAAGCAGCGGGCTACCTCCACCCGCAGGAAAATCCCTGCCTCTCTCCTCGGCAGCCCACGTGACCGGCTCGCTGCTCCCTGATCTGCGGAGTGACGTTCCGCAATGACGTCAGCCGCCCTCTGCAGTTCGTCGGATGGAGCCGCGATCCAGCTGGTGACGACGACGCTGCAGCCGCCGCGCGCCGCCGAATGTTCCGAGCGACCATCTCGGCTGGGAAAATAGCGGACGGAGCGGCCGAGGAGATACAGCCCGACGGAGCGGTACGTGTGGTCGCTTCTTCCAGACAGCCTCAGCTGCCGGGCGGAGGACGGCCTGCGTCGTGGCTAAGGGTGTGTTTATGTCGGAGCATGAAAGGGGGGGGAGGCAGGGGGGTCGAATTCGCTGCTGCGCGGCGGACCTGCCGTTGTCCATCTTCGTTGCGTCGCTCAGCGGCCTGCTAATACGCGTACGACCAGGATTTTTGGAGTCGACCCCCGAATATGATAATAATACCAAATTCTCCCACCACTATTCGTTAGCCGAGCTTTTTCTGTGAGGGGGGGTCACTTGCTAGGGTGGTGCGCTGCCCGCTGCGTAAACTGGTACGGACCACCATCCTGGTGCAGCTCCGGGGCTAAGGGCCTAGCTCTCTCGTTACCAGTGTTGATTTTATTAGGAGATTGGTAAAGCGGAGCTGTGCTTTTGACAAGCGGCGCGTTTCCTGTAGATATAAATAAATACATTGACGTCCCACCTACATGCATATGATTGCGGCGCCGTTCGCCGGGGAAGGTGGGCCGGGCCGCCCGACGTTTTTAAGTAGCTAATGTTAGACACCCCTTCATGCCACAATGACTAAAATAAAACGGTTTAACAAAACAAACCCCAAAAACAGTATGTATGAAAATAACACATATTCCATTTTTAATGATTAGAGCCAACCGACGTTGTTTTGACCGAAAGCTCCTTTCCAGTCTTTCGGCTGTGTCTGGTTTCCCCGTTATTTGAGATTAATAGGAGCGATAACGATGTGTTTTGACCTGTTAGCTGTACTGGATTTAATGTCGGTTTTAAAATAAGATGAAGACCAGAGCCGCAGTAGCCGGCACTGTTTTAAACCGAAATTTTTCCTCCTCCTCCGGGAAAACCATAGGACTTCAAACGCTGCCTAAAATAATTCGGACTGATGCAGCCATTTTAATCTGAATATGCGTGAATGATACCACGCACATCGGCGTGACACAGGAGATGCGTCAAATAATTTACTAGCAGCCGTCAAATTGTCATCTTGATTTTTGGTAATGAAGAAGCCATACTTCATCTGTTATTTGTTTGGAGTTGCTACGTCTCTCTCTGCTTATGGATCCATTTTACATTTTATATGACTATCTAGCTAATTTGAACAGCATATTTCATTATTGTTAGTAATATTGGGTATATGTTCCTGTCTGCCGCTATTTTAAATACAGTTGCATTTACCTTCGCTCATTAATACATTCATGTGCATTAATTGGGTGTTACCTCTTGCATGGTGGCTATAGATATCTGCCGTTGAGATTTCTTATCCTGAAGTATAGTTAATATGGCGAATGGAAAAATGTTCATAAATAGGTCCATGATGGGGTGGCGCTCAAGCCAAGGTTATTCCTTGCCTTGCGCCCATAACTTCCAGTATAGGCTCTGGATCCAAGCAACTTTGGATAGGACAGTTATAGATGATGGATGACTGAAAATAACTAAAATCTAGGAGTATTTTATGCTGTTACAGTACATGCGTCAGTTGCATGAATGGAAATTGTCTGGCCTCCTCTATAAATTTACCATTCCTTGCTGTAGAATGACCTCAGATTGAATGGGGTCATCGTGCACTGTGAGAGTAGACTTAGCCTTTTGTATTATCTTGAATCAGACATATTATTGAATTTCACAAATTATTTGTGCCAACACACTTCTGTAGTATGAAGCGGGTGTGAACTGTGCGGGTGCATACATACAGCAACACCTGACATAATGTAACTGTTCTCTGATCTTCCATTGGAGGAGAAATCTGTCGCCCCCCATGCCTTTCATGGGGAGACTCACAATGCAGTGTGTCATAGACTTTGATGTTACCTGATTCATATCCCATGACGGACCTTTAAGTGATTCAGAGACTGAACTGGGTTGTTCCAGTAATACCTTTTATATATGTAAATGAGTAAGAAGTTGCCGTGCCTTTATAACAGACGGCATGGTGGCTCAGTGATAAGCACTGTTGCCTTACATCTCTGGGGTTGGGAGTTGGAATCCTGCCTCCATGCTGGATTTATGGACTTTGCATGTTACTTGGTTGATTTGGTTCCACCCACAGTCCAAATCCATGCAACTAGGTGAATTGTCTTTTTGTTTTCTGAGTATGCACGTGTACCCTGTGATGAACTGTTATGCTGTCCAAGGTCTTCACCTGCCTTGTGCACCGTGTACCCTTTTATGGTCTCTGTGTGACCCTGTCCCCGATAAGTAGTTGGATGATGGATGGATGTTTTAGAATTTTGTTTACTCCTGAAGCAGGCTGTGGTTCTGCTTCCTACCTAAACAAATGTGTGATTGGTTGCCTTGGTCTGCCACTCCAGGTCCCCAGTCTTCCAGCTCCATGCCATGTCTTTATATATGACCTCGGACCAAGCCAACGACAACACCCGTGTGACCTCCATCTCTGCGCTGACCCTTGACCTGTGCTCCCCACACAGTGCACTGATTGACACTGATCTGAGCAAGAAGACCAAGACCAGAGGCCCCAACTCCTCACCCAAGAGCCGGCGCATTTACGCATCTGTCACGACTTCAGAGCTGCTCAACGGCACCATGGTCGGAGTGGATGACGATGCATTGAGTCAGCGCCGGGATGGTGGACGGTCTCGAAACCAGGAGAATGATCAAGGTCGTCGGCCAGTGTCTGACAGCTGCATCGGCAGCAACACTAAGCGTGTCAAAGAGGGCCGAAACCAGCTGCGCAAGGTGGCTGAGAAGAAGCAGGACCAGAATCGTAATCCCAGCCAAATCGAAAACCAGAACTGGAACCTGAGCCCCGACCAGAATCCTAATCAGAACCTTCCGCTTAATGAGGAGCTGAATGGTGAGGGGAAAACCTTGAGGTCACTGTGCCCTGATTTAGAGTTGGAGGCAAAGAACGCTGCAAATGAGCCACTGCTCATTGATACCTTGGGGGCACCCAGGGGCAAAGAGGAAGGCCACGAAGAAGATGAAAAGGAGGAAGCTGTGGAAGGGGAGGACGAGGCTCAGGCTCCGCTCGGAGGGGATAAGGACACGGACTCTTCCTCAGAGACTCAAAGCAATAGTGAGTCCCGGAAGGAATTTTCTGGGGGTTGCAAGAGCGCTTGCCTGCTCTTTCAGGGCAGGAACGGGGACCCCACTGATGAGGACTCCAGCTGGACCTCTCTGTCCCAAGGTAGCACGGCTAACAGCACCCCCGATGGAGAGACAGGTAAGAGCAGCTAATCAGATTGGATGTTTGGATTGTGGGGCTGCTGACCTTTGGGTCTGACTGAAGCGATGTGAATGGCAGTTTTTTCATGTCATGTTAGCCCAGTGGTGGTTGTGATGAGGAGGGTGTGTGGGTCACTGCACAGCAAAACCTCCTTCCTCTTTTGAGGTGGCAGAGGTAATGATGGCATATCTAAGCAAAAGGGAGGCTGGATCAGTGAGCTTTTCAGCCATGACAATCTCATCGTTTTCGTAAAGCTCACTGTTGATTTGTATTCCCTTTAATCTGCTTTTCCAATTATTAGTTTGTCCTTGTTGAATTGTGTTGCTTAAAATTTGACCTGTTTTGTTTTAATAGTTGCCTTTGGTGCTGTATCTTAATGCTGAAAGTGTGTGACTCATGGCCGCTCTATACGCCAGAACCGTACTGGGACCGCAGCGCCTTTGAAACGGATACGGACCTGCCAGCAGGCTGGATGCGAGTGCGGGATACCTCCGGAACCTACTACTGGCATATTCCCACTGGTACCACACAGTGGGAGCCGCCCTCACCCCTGGAAGAGGGTGAGGCTCCTGAGAGGCCTTTCAGCACCTCCCCAGGAGCCACACCCACCGAGGAACCACAGGTGAGGGCCAGGAAGGGGATGTATATATGTGAGGGCCAGGAAGGGGATGTATATGTGTGAGGGCCGGGATGTGGATGTATATGTGTGAGGGCCGGGAAGTGGATGTATGTGTGTGAGGGCCGGGATGTGGATGTATGTGTGTGAGGGCCGGGATGTGGATGTATATGTGTGAGGGCCGGGATGTGGATGTATGTGTGTGAGGGCCGGGATGTGGATGTGTGAGGGCCGGGATGTGGATGTATATGTGTGAGGGCCGGGATGTGTATGTGTGAGGGCCGGGATGTGTATGTGTGAGGGCCGGGATGTGGATGTATATGATCACTGTCTGAGTTTGTTTTTGAACTTGACTGTAGAGGTTTCATTTAGTTCTGCATTTCGGTGGTATGGGCTGATATTACTGCAAGTGATGGCCAAACAGTGCTTCATTAACCATTTGCTGCATTTTCTGACCCCACTAGATGGTGCTCTCTGTACTTAAAAGGGCTCAAAGCAAACCAAGAGCACCATCTAGTAGGGTCAAAAAATACAGCAAATGGTTCATAAAGCTTAATTTACTGATTCCTGTTGTAATGTAGATTCTTTGATCAGCATGTCGGGCTGCATGTAGAGAGAGCCACAAGCTCGGTGTGACCTCTGCGTGGACAGGCTGCCATTTGCCTGTAATTCTGGGTTACAAATATCCTTGTGCCATCATGTCTGCTTTCTAGGTTAAAGTGGTCAGGTTGTCTGTCTTGATCACAAGTGAAGTGTTAGTGTTTGGATTATTTTGGTACCTTGCTCTATGAAGCAGAGTGTGCTTACATGGTGAGTGTGGGGCTGTGGAGGCTCTGGGCTCAGTCAGTCCTTGTGTTGCTCGGTTTTCATTCCCATACCATGCAGCTCACTTCAGCCACGGTTCTGTTTTTTCATTTTAGTTTCTTGAGGTTTAGTGTCTGTTCATGTGTCATTTATGAAGATTGCTTGAATACCTTTGAAGCAATCAGTAGGTATTTTTTGTGCGCTATCAGTCCATAGCTGATTTGGCTCCCTGGGATGTAGTAAGGTAATTAGGTGGGATATGAATTAAGGTCTTTGGTGACTGATGGCATCTGGTCCCCAGCTTTGTTTTTGAGGATTGGGTGACCTTCCTGCTTTAAATGCGTGACAGCAAAATGTTTTGGTTTGCGGCAGCTACTCTGGTATGGATGCATCTTGCATGAAAATGTGTATGAGTGGATAATTTTCATAAGCTACAACTGTCTAAATCCTGGGAATAAGCAGTTCTGAAAATACAAGGTGTGCAAAATGTCTGTTTACTTATGTTTGTCCCTGTATGTCGCCCATGTCAGCTGACGTGGAACGGCCCATCACGCCCCAACAAGTTTGATGAGGACGCCGACCTATGGAAGGTGAGTCGTGCATCGTTGGAACCGGCTGACCGGTCAGCAGGAATCTACCTTATGAATCAGCCATGCGGAGCATTGCCACCCCTAAGCACAAAACGCCTCGTGATCACGCTTGGCGACCACCCCGGCTGACGCACCATCTAGTCCCATCCTCTTGAAATGGCACTCTGTCTGTTTATAAACATTGGAAACCCTACAGTGTTGTGATGGCTTCCTGCAGGAGGAAGATGCCGCCCCTGACCAGAGCTTGAAGGACTTTGAGGTAGCCGCTTTAAGGTATGCCTCCATCAATCTCAGGTACGCTGGGTCGTCCTCCTGCAGCTGGATAACCTTTTACAGCCAGTTGTAGGAATATATCGTTTTGATTATTTAAAAATGTCCCTCAGATTCTGCGTTGTATAGATGGTATGAGCACATCCTCATGGTGTGTTTGTGTCGCGGTCACCATAGTAACCGCTCGCTGTGTCTCTCACACTCAGCTGCCCACAGACAGAAGGTGAGAAGGCGGCTCCATCTTTCAGCTCCGATCTCGGGGCCAAGGTACACGGTGCCGTTTGCACTGACACCCACGCCCACATACTGCAGTGACTGTTAGGGTTAGCAAAGCTGTTTACTACATTCTCTTCACGCCGCGGTTGACAATGCCTCCTCTCTGTACTCGCAGTGCTTTGCAGTGCGGTCACTGGGCTGGGTGGAGATCTCTGAGGAGGAGATGGCTCCAGGCAAAAGCAGTGTGGCCGTCAACAACTGCATCCGCCAGCTGTCCTATCACAAGCACAACCTGCACGACACAGCCGGCATGTGGGGAGAGGTCTGTGTCTCTGTGTCTGTGTCTCTGTGTGTGTGTCTGTGTGTGTTTTGTAATTATTACATTTTCGGGACCAAATTTCCACACAGTGTGATGAAAAACTTGTAACTTTCTTTTTCCAGACCACACAAGGGAAAACTTTTATAAAAAATCTGCAATCAAAAAATTTAAAATACTAAAAGTCCTGTATTTGGTATAGTTACTCCAGGTTAGATTCAGGGCTGGGTTCGGGGGTTAGGGTTGTCATACCTGTGTGTGCGTGTGTTTGTATGTGTTCGCATGTATGCACGTGAAATAGATATTGTGCTTGAGTGACAGTGTGTGCATTTGCCCCAGCTTGGTATATTAGTGACACACACACTGTACACCCAGGGAAAGGACATGCTTCTGGTTCTGGAGAATGAGACGCTGAACCTGATTGACCCACTGAGCCAAAACCTACTGCATTCTCAGCCAATCGTCAGCATCAGGGTGTGGGGCGTCGGCCGGGACAATGGCAGGTCAGTGGCCGGTACCCGAGACTGGACCTGAATTCTCCCTGACACTTCCAAGGGCAGAAGCACCGTCTTTTGGTATTGGGAGCGTTTACCCTAAATCAAATCGCTCCCCATTGGTCTGGTGTGCAGATAGGTTTACTTCTGCCCTGTGCTTGAAGCATTTGAAGTTTCATTGGTTGGTTCCTCTAGTGTGTTCGAGTGTTAGTAGGTCGATAATGCATGCAGTTTTTATGAAGACCTGCTAAAGTACGTCCTTATGGGTCCTGTGGCTTCTCCACCCTGCCTGTCTTAGGCAGCAGTTCTCCTTGCAGTTACAGGGTTCTGTGGTCTGATCAGACCCACAGCAGCTGTACCGAGGAATCCTCTGCCTATTTATAGATCCAGGCTGGGCACTCTGAGTCACCATGACTCATCCCAGGATCTGCATTCTTCAGAGGGCCCCATCTGGCAGATTTGGGCTCTGTTGAGCCATGCTACCCCCTTGTGGATGTGCTGCGCCACTGCATTTCAGCTTATTCAACCCTTTAAAAATTTCTTTAAGTTTGTTGCCTATTAATATAATTTGAATTCTTGCTTTCTGTTCATGTTGCAGTGTGGTCAGGTATCCTTTGTGTCCACTGAGTGATGAATGTCTATTCCTGAATGAATCTCATTTATCTCGGAATAGCTCCCCCCCCCCCCCCCCCCCCCCCCCGCAGACCCGCCCCGGTGTGGGGGTTGGTTGTCCTGTTGTTTTTTTTCGCCCTGCCTCTTGGTGCCTCGGTGGGTGTGGGGTGGCGGTTCCGTG
>JAABNY020000014.1:214355-225686 GCA_015164015.2 Brevimyrus niger
AAATAAAGCAGCGCAACATTACAGTAACTAACAATAAATAAACCACTAACTTCTGTGTACTGTTAGAGCATTTATGTCATTTATTTAAATTTTATTTTACCAGGTAAATTAATTGAAAACCAGTTCTCACTGCTTTACGTGATATTCGGGAGAAATAGCAGATTACGCATCGGACCTGCCTGGGATACAAACGTCATGCGTGTACCTAAACTCTTCAGCAAATAATGGCAAAGGTGTATCGTCACGGAGGCGGTCCCAGTTTGTGCAGCCGGGTGAGAGGTCGTAATGCATCTAACCATAACCTAACAGTTTCAGAAACGAGCAGAGCAGTATCTCAGATCCTTAAAACTGCAGGATGTTCATTATATTGGTGATTTACATTGTTTGCAAATTGGAAGGTAAAAGTATTCATGCCTTCCCTTCTTGAGTCATGAATATTCAGACTGTCATGCGCTGCTACCTCGCTAGATGGTTACTCTGCTGTGACAGTTGACAGAACATAATTTCCATTTTCTCCCAGTGTGTATTTCTTAGTCACTAATTATCTCTACAATTGTGGGCTTCAAGTAATCTGCATGCAATCTTGTCTTGCCTTTGTTTTTTTTTGTTTGTCTTTGCCTATAAACATTTCTGCAAGTGATACTAGTTCTGTACGTGTATGACAATGGCTTAATTTCCAATTCTAATGTGTTGGTGCTCCTCACTTTCCCCAAATGTCAAGCACTTTCTGGAAGCTTAGGGTGTCTTGGGAAAAACACATAACTAATTAATTTTAATTTGTTGGATTATTGAAACTGCAGAAGCATCATAGTATGTTGTGGAAGACTCTGCCCGCGTGTGGATTCCTGTTTTATGTTGTCAGGTGGGATATGAATAGATTACGTATGAATGGTGATTTGCAAAATCATTAGGCTTCAGGTCTTCATTTGAAAGCTGTTATGGCTCTCGGCTGTTTTCTCTGTAAATATGAATCTGGTCGCAGGAACGGCGGGGCTGTGGTTCTCCGTCCGCCAATCAGGCATGCTGAAGCCTTTCACACTGCCAAGCTGTTCAGCACATGGCCAAGAAATGAACTGTTGAGAAATGTGAGTCTGGTGGACTAATACATTTTGGAGCCAGTGCAAGAATGAGAAAAAGGAAGGGAAAGTATACAGAGGAGGCAAACAATCAGATTTGATTTTCTTTTTTTTCTGTTTTGGGGGTGGTTATTAGGTTTTAATGCATATGTAGTCTTGGTTTACAGGTTCATTTTAATGGTTCTAAATTTACAGTTGCTAATAACTAACTTGCCTTTCAACATTTGCAGATGTGTTATGTAGATTGAAAAAGTGCCTGCACAATGCAAATATTGGCCCAAGTGCCGGATTTTATGGTGTATAATTTGGCTTGGTGTGCTGATGTGGACCCCACCACCATACGCTTTATTTTCTGGCTTTGAAATATACCCAGAAAGTGCTGCATTCTCCCGTCATCAATCCATTACTCTGCTTATCTTAAAAAGGATGTAAACATGAGCCTTAACCAGTGCCAGGGACACCCTGGCGTGTGAGTGGATCCTTGGCACATGGCGGCCTTTTTCCGGATACCTTTCCTGTAGCCGTGCCATATGAATTTGGCAGTAACCAGCTTCTGTGAAGCTCTTCTACCTGGGAGTATTAGGCAGTGAATAGCATCAAAAATCCACTGACTCCAGGCCACAGTAAAATTGGCCACGGGTGACCAATGAAGACTTTGCACCGGAGTGAGGAGCGGGCTCCGTGGAACTTGATGCCTGCCAACTGCAGGTCAGTGATGACCTTCTGGTAAGCCTGTCTCAGCAATTTAGTTGGTGGTCATCTTGGAATAATGCTTGGAATAACCCAGGAGGACCTGCACCGACAGCTGCCGGGGAAAGGTAGCGTATACCACACTGCTATTCCAACCTTCAAAGTGCTGAGGTCAGTGGTGAATCTCAAGATGCTCATACTGAGACACAATCTTATCCTGAAATGGCTGCTGTGTTTACAGGTTTTTGCTGCAACTCCCTAATTATATTACTAATTAGAGGACTGATTGACTGAAGAGTCCTCACATCTGGGTTTGAACAGCTGACCTAAAGATTATCCGAAAAACCTGCATATTTTCCACCTACAATCAAGAATTTTAGAAATTGTGAGAACCAATGTGTTGAGGTCAATGAACACTGTAGCACTGGCCTTTCAACAGGAAATTGTTGGTAGAGTGCACATCAACGACTCACAGTTGAAGGTACCGTACTTGCTCTCACTGAAATGGAGAAGAAGGTAGGTGATAATCAGGCAAAAACAGCCACAACAACATAGTCTGAAACATCTCCTGAGAGAACAACCAATGCATTGAGAAGAGGGTGTGGTGGCAAAGGCAGCTTGTCCTCAGCAAATGCCTTGGTCATGTCTCCATGAGCAGGTGACTTTGCTGATTGGGTTCTGAAAGGCCCTGTGCAGCTCAGTGTGTCCAAATTCAGCTTCTTTGTTACTTCAGCTAATTCTCAGAAGTCTTTAATGGACTCGCTCACTAGTGGAGCATGAATTTGATCTGACATTCGTTGTAAAAACAGTTCTTTAGAGACGAAGCAAGCCTGACGGGCACTGAAAAATGTCAGCATGTAATCCAAAGGGCTTCGTATCTCCAAGGCTGAGCAAGGAGAGAAATTGGCGGCACGTTTGTAGTCAGTCAGTCCAAAACTCTGTAACAAGTTTCTGCGGTATAGTTATTGCCTAGAGGTTTTTTTAGAGAAAACTCACCCCTCCAACTGTTGTGTAACGACGTGGTAACATTTCAGTGTTTTCTACGCTTATACCTACATCTCGTTTCTCCAGAATCTCCGGTACATCCAAAGCAATTGCGGATAATAATAATACTAATACTACTGCTACTACTAATAACAACAATAATAATCCACCTCCTCCTCATGTGTTGTCCAGTAAACACAATTTCCCCATACAGTAAAAATCATGGCCTATAGTCCCAAGGATTTTGGCCCCAATGCCAATCTTCCTTCAAAATTCAAGGCCTACGTACACTTATACCCCCTACCCTTTTTGTTAAAACACATTTGCAATGGGGCAGCATGTTAAACCAGTTGATCTCTTTCACACCTCTGAAAAAAAGACCCCATCCTGACAGGAAATGCATCGCTAAGATGCCTGGATGGTGCATAGTATCTGTGCGGCGTCTGTCCTGGTCCATCTGTGGATTTCCTGTGGCATGCAAATAATGCTTCTCACTTTATCAACCCCAGCATTTGCTGTCCCGTGTGCATTGAACAGAACAGTTCAAATGGCTCATCTTTTAACAGTGCCCCCTCCTTCCCCAAAAGCTCATTTGAGACCATCTCTTGCTAAACGTCCCATGACAAGCCCCTGTCATTTTACATTTAATGATAAAAACGAAGAGAAACCAGCCGATAAGGTGGGGAAGAAAAACATCTAATATCAACATTTTCCTGCCGTCGTCGCCCGACAGCTTGTGGGATTCTTTAAGGAGTAAAGAGCGAAATATTCACGTTGTGTTCTCGATCATAGTGAAATGGCACCTTATGGAATTTGCCAATTTATGCTGTAATTAAAGCAGAATTCATCCGTCACATCAACAGCACAGACCATTTGTCGTTAGAGGGCCACGGAGAGACCAGATCGGGTACAAATATGTGATTAAAAATGTGTGAGATGGATATATTTAGCTGTATCTTCAGGGTCTGTTTTTACTGAGGTGTATATGAAAAGCGACTGACTCATTACTGATGAAATACTGCACTTAGATTTCAGCCAATATGTCGGAATTTACGTCCATCTGTTGTTTTCGCTCATTTTCATTGTACCCGGACAGCTCCTGTTGCTGCATGCTTGTTTGTGAAGATGACAGCCTATTTCTCTGTCATTGGCTGTCATTTTTGGGAACATGCACTGGGAGCTGTACAGTAATTGTTGCATATAAAGCGAAATGCATTGAGTCTGTACTAGATCAGTGTAGATTAAATGTCCTGATTGTGGAAGACACAGATTTAATTTCAATGCCACTTCCTGAGTAAATATCCGCTGCTAAATACACATAAATAAATCTTAGTAGGTAAGTACAACAGCAGTGCCCCGAATGAGATTTGAGCCTGAAGAGATTCTATTCCATAACAAAAGGGGTATGAAACTGCATTCGTGGCATCATGGTTTGTGGTGTTTCTTATCATGCTTAGGAATCTGTGTAATATTCTGCAGAACAGCCGTCCTTTTCAGCCTCACCGTTCCAGGAGGGCTGCCATACTCTTAATTGTATAGGAATGTGTGGATGTAATAGAACTGAAAGACTAAACTCTAATGATGATTTATTGCCATAGCTGTGAGGACATGAGTTGCCGGAGAGCTCTGGGAGAAAATAAAAATTCACATGTAATCAGGGTGAAATGGCTGGGAACCAATGCAGAACCAATGGGAACCAATGCAGAATTGTATCTGCATTTTTTCACTCAGCAGTTGCCTTCATCCAGAGCAGGTTGCGGTATTTATTTGCTTACAGGTGCTAACAGTTTGCCCATATTACAGATTCACCTATTTGTATAATGGCGTAAGTGTGCACTAAAAATATTAAGGTTAAGTACCTCAGCTCCAGTGGTGAAGCAGGTTCGCACACATGAGGAAGTTGACACTTAGGTAACACTTATGCATGTAAAACTTGCTGAAATTAATGTATAAGCAGCGTTTTGCTTTGATCCTGTAATCAATTGCCTCCTGCATTCTTGTTTTAAAGTTCATTGGAATATCGCATCTGTTTGCATATTCTGCAATTTCCGTCAACGACAACTGTACTAACAATGGTTAACACAATGTATTAATAGGCAATTGGTGCTACCATTGGAGAGAAAAAGCAATTAAGTGATTCATCATAATTTTAAGGTCTGAGACCTAGCCATTGACCTAGACAGGGGTCAGACTCTTGGCGTGAGCCTGTGGCATTTGATGGGGGGCTGTGTGAGGAAGGAGAACAAAAAAATGAGTTGAATTATAGCCAGACTCACCGCAGAAGAAAGGATGACAGCACGAGAGAAATCCCCTATGCGTCATTAAAATAGATCATGCAGCTTCGCTGGTCCCAACTGACAGGCCGGTTTTCGGTGAATTTGTCCCTGTGAGTGATAACCATGGCCAGCTGCAGTCAGGCGGCTTCCCATCAGCCACTGCAACTGAGATCACTTGCCATGTTTCTAGGGTCAGTTGGCTTAGTTTGTGCTGAAATGGCCCTGATGCCAGTGCGTAACACATTTAAGCAAATACATTATGCAGTGCAACACATGTAATTTTGATTTCAGCTATATTGCTAGATAGGTTGTGAAGATTTAAGATCAAGGCACGATTCAGAGAGCCTTTTAGCTTCAGGTTACAATGGGGAATTCTGCACGTTGTCTTTTGCGCTGGTCAGCAGAGAAGTTCTACGCTATGAGTGTGTGATGTGTCATACACACACAAAGGAAAGTTACTTTTTTGGGGTAATCGCTCAGTGGACTAAGCTCAGAAGCTCTTCAGTTCAAATTTCATCCCCAGAAGAATAGTCATATCTCTGTTAGGCCCTTGAACAAGGCTCTCATCCAAGAATTCCAATGTACCCCTGCAAAAGGCAAATAATGGATCGTCATTCAATACATATACAGTATAAAATGTAGTAAAATACTGCAGAACGACTGACCAGTATTTTAGAAGACATGAATTATTGAGAATTGGTTTGCTCAACACATTCATCAGAACCATGAGACATGATGATGAGTAAGGATCTCGTTGTGCTTGGAAATGGCAGAAATTGGAGGGAACAGCCTTCACGAGGAAACGGAAGACAACCGACTTTAGGCTTGGCTTTAGAGAAAGTGAAAGGGAGTGGATTTTAGGCTGTGCGGAGTGGCATGATTTGTGTGGTGTTACTGGAGAAGGCACCACTGTAACATGAATGAGGGACAGCAAAAGATGAGCTTTGGGGTGGTCTTGTTGTTGCGTGTCGCCCCCACGCTCTTCACGCTGCGGTCAGGTCCCAGCATTTCAGCTCACAGATGGGTTTCACAGTTGTCTGGTTTCCATGACACCCATCCCATTATCATCTCGATAAACGACAGCGTGTGTGGTATCGGGGGGTGAGAGGGGATGGTAATTTTTAACAATTAAGAAGTGATTCTGTCGAAACCGGCATGCTACTTGATTTATATGCAGCTCTGTCGCATTCAGTGGCGCAGGCTGAGAAATGCTTGGATGGACACATAATATTAAACATTGGGTTGATTTCAGAGATCTAAAGACGCAGGTGATGTTCCCGTCTGTATTGGAAAGATGAGCTGTGACGAATTGGATTCCACTTGAAGCTTCGATGGGTTTGATGGCCCGGAATATACCTTTGTGGCTGGATGTGATTGGTTGATAAATACAGTCTGCCTGTGTGTTACCTGACTAGATAATAATTCCAGGTAGAGAGAACATTTTTTAATGTTTTACTCCAGACAAAATGGCAGTGAGGCTGTCTGCATTCAGTGTATTGAGTGACAGCTCCAGTGTATTTGTGAGTCAGCGGAGGATGAAATGAATGTTGAGAACCATAAGGCACAGATCTCCGTCTCTGACAGGCCTGTAAAAAGCAGCCTCCCTTAAAGCCTCTTGCCAGATGATGAGATTACATTTTGCTTTCCTGTTGTTTTGGATTCGGTTCATATCCGGTGAGAGGAAATTACTCTTTCTAAATCTGGATTCCGACTCTCTGGTAATCCTTCTTTAGTGTGTCTGAAGTCCTGTTGGTACTTTGACATTTAGAGAGGTAAATCTCATCTGGCTCTGTCTAATTGGGACACGAAATTCTGCTGGGAAGCTATAACTCATAACAAAAAAGAACCTTCGTTTGCTTAAGTTTTTGCTAATAATATGCTCCCATGTCCCACTTGAGTTTTAAATCGAAGTTTATGACAAGCCGTTTTGCTGCCATCGAAAAGGAAGGATTTTTTTTGTTCCATGTAAATCCTTTGGCATAACAATTTCTCAAATGCACTCTGCTTTTGCTGCTGCAGACAGGGAGGTGGCCAGCAGAGGGCGCTAAAATTCCATACAAGCTGAACAGTAAGGTGTCACCTGTCCCAAATCTCTAACACCTAGATGAACGTGGTGACAGGAAGCTGAAAGTGGGATGGAACATGACATGACATGAACATGACCAGCACTCCCAGGTTCCTTAAAGGGGAGAATGTGATGCTCTCAACTCCTTAGTGAAGTGTTCGGACCTAATTTGAGTGATGGATGAAGGACAACATGAGCAGACTGATGGATAGATGTTCCACCAGATGGGAGAGATGGCTTCAGGTGAGTTGGCTGGGACTAATTGTTGAGTAACTGAAATGTTCTGTAGTGATGGATGTCTGTGAGACACAGTTGAATATATTGTGCCATATGTGTGCATGCAGAAGGTCACCAAAGAGCTTAATCGCAGATCATTATCTAACACAGTCAGAGGTGGACATTTCAGGTCCAGAAAGTAAAAATCTAGATCAAGATTTTGTTTCAACTAACCAGCTGAGTACTCTGTGACTGTGATTCTTAATATTCAGCTGGTATCACCACAGTCTCACTTAGTCCTTATCTGTACATGATCAAGTATAATATTATAATTACCTACCCAAATGGTGTCCCGATAAAGTCAAGGCTGGACAACACCAGTGGACCACTGCATTGGCAACAATGATTGTCTGTTCTCTATCTGAGATGTTCCTCCATAAACATATCCTGCTTCTGATTTTGAATTAGTCTTTACTCGGCCTGCATTGCAATGCAGAAACCAAATTTTCAAACTCAAGTGGCATTTTTTATTGTATATGCGAGCCCGAATAATATTTCATTAGTGTCCCTCTGTGCCTGCGTTCTATGCATTGTAATAAATTGTAATTTTTGTCAAATTATGTAGGCATCATGCCTCAACCCATGAGGTCCCTTACTTCCTAAACTCTCCAAGGAGTGTTCGCAGTAACACAATGAATGAGATGCACAAACGCACGCAGGACTCGTGGTGTTCACCGTAAGATGGACTCTTTAAGACGCGTCTTTCCTCAACGCTTTTGAGTCAAAAGCAGGTTTGCTCAGAAAGCAGCCATCAGGGAATTGGGCTGGTGTAGGGGGTAATAATCACTGCTGGAGGTGTGAGTCTGTGCTGGGGTGGGGGTTTGCCGTCTATGCAAGCGACTGCGGCTTTCCTGCAAATGTATTGACTTAGTGACTTGGCCCAGAGAGGCTTCCTCCTTTACTCAGTGATTTACCATGAAGCCGTAAACATGCCCCAAGATCTCTCTTTCTGCGTGGGGGTGGGGGTCATTCTGCTTAGACATGCAGCTGCACTCTTCCTTAAGAGACAGTTCTATCTTGAGGGTCCCTTTTGTTTTCTGTTTTTTAAAGCTGAATGTTTACAATAGCACTTGATCCTGAGTACCTTACTCGTGGGCACTACAGAGACGACCTTTCCAGAGACTGACTACAAACCTCTCAGCACAAGTGCAGATTGTTAAGGATTAAGGAGACGGCTTGGATCTCTGGGCGCATGCATGGACCTGCATGCATGGACCTGCATGCACTTACTGCTTAACATTTAAATGTAGGAACACAGAAAGAAATCATGGTTAGTAAGTGGGTCTGAAATGGGGATCTGGCGAAGACTTTGTGATGGTACAGCATGCGATAAGTTAACAATGAGGATTTTATAATGATAAAGTGCCTGCTTTGGCTGTGCTTCTAGCTGTTAATGCGTAATTCTTTGGATCTATATGTGTTGCAGTACTAGTCAGAAAAATGCATTGTCATTTTTACATTATAATGTGCACAGCAAATGGGTTGAAAAAGGTATTTTCAGTTTCATTGAGGTCTACGTGACCCTCTGGGTTTTTTCTTTAAAAGTAAGGCGGAGCGGGATTTTGACCATGGCTGTATGGAAATATCTCATTCCCCCCCCCCCCGCAGTTTCCTTCTCTTTTGTTAGAAAAAAAAATCAATGCCGTCCTCATGCCGAGTATCTGTAAAAATTGAGCTGGTCAGTGCATCTCTTCTCTGACCGTCTACTGTAGAGCCTGCCAGCTTCACCATCGATATATTTTCTGTGTGGCGTAAAGCATCGATTCCCTCTTGTGTGATGGAGATTTAATTAATTCCTTCGCATGAAAAGTGCGCCGTGTTATTGAACAATAAAGAAGTCAATGCCCGGACCTGGAGATCAATTAGGAATACTACGATTTGCAATCAATCTAATTGATTAATTGGCTGCAGTCTTCTTCCTCCCGTGAAGACCAGGCTTAATATTTCACAGCTTGCGATCTGAGAGAACGACAGTGGAGAACTATGGTAGCTTCTCACATATTTTTTTTTTGTTGATTGTTTTTATAATTGCCAACTGCTGGCTGTGCAACAGGAGTAATAGATTCAGACTTGCTGTGAAATTAGGTTAAGGTGAGGGAGCTGTTTCATAAATGGTCCTAGAACTCTTCCCTGTTTTATGGAGGTGCCAGGTGTCTGAGTTTCAGAGATGTACTGTATGTGTTTAGCATCAGGTTGTTCATGTAACACCAATGTGAGCTTAGCTAAGTGTTTATGCAGGAGACATCTGGTCTCCATTCTTCATCTCCATTCTTCATCTGAGATATCTGGCCTCCATTCTTCATCTCCATTCTTCATTTAAGATATCGGGCCTCCATTCTTCATCTCCATTAATTTTCCTTGCATTTACATTTCTCTGCCTCTGCTGCACTTTCTGCAGACATCAGTTGTAGATCCTCACTGGTAGGTAGAGGGACATTTTCCATTTCTCCCACTCTGTGTATTTTGAGTCCCAGTTCCTCCTCACCTTGTTGCCCTGGGTCCTCTGGTGTGGTCCAATCTGCTTGGCGATCTTGCGGTTGCTATGGTGGGTCTCAGATTCAAACTGCTATATGAGATTTGTACGGGTACCAGCTTGTGCCACATGGTATTTTAAGGCTCATCATGAATTCTCACACTGAATCATACCTTGCACCTCCTCCATTGACTCCAGAACAATGAAAAACCTTGCCCTTGTTCTGGAACCTATAAATCTTCAAAAGCGATGGATGGGATGGAGACAGAGCAAAAAAAGAAAGGTGGAAAGTCAGGTGTCAACATTTCAGTTGGACTCCCATCGCCATTGTCTAGCTGGAAGAAAGGGATTGCATCCTGAGCCTGCGCTTTGGTGCGTTCGGTCGTTCATTCACACAGCTTTTTGTTGAGCTGTCAGAATCCAAACAACGGAGCGCTATCTTTGCTGAGCTTGTCGTAGCCAGTTGCTAATGAGCACATCTTGCCTCACTCAGGTGCTAAAGGTCAGACTTCCATAACCATAACAAAGCCTTTGTCTAATAAATCTAGCTGTTTTAGTCCTCTGGCTATTCTGTTCTGAAGCACTATTGCCTCACAGCTCTAAGGTAGCGGGTTCGAATCTGGTCTCCACCCTTCGTGCAGGGATTTTGCATGTGTGTCTTGGTATCTCAGCATCGATTATAGTTCCCAAATGGGAGAACATTTCAGCATTTTGTCTGCATTACTAATGGCCTTGAGGAGCGGAGAGCCCAGAGAGGCAGGATTTAACGATGCTCCCCTTTCTTGGGATGCAGGGGAAATTCTGCATTTGTCTCTTTGTACACACATGCCGGTGGATCTCCTTGTTCTGCTGTGAGTGGAAAATGTAAGGCTTTAAAGCTGTGGTCACCAGCCCTGCTCCTGCAGATCTACCACCCTGCAGAGCTTAGTTGCGGCCCTAATTTAACACACCTGATACAGATAATCTGGCCCTTCAGCAGCGACTCAGCTTAGCTTCAACATAGCTGGCTATAATACTTATCTGTAGCTTGTGTGTTAAATTAGGGCTGCATCTAAGCTCTGCATGGTGGTAGATCTGCAGGAGCAGAGTTAGTGTCCACAGCTTTAAAGTGACACGGATTGGCTGAGCTCTATGGATACCATGCCAGCCCTCCTTCTATCGCTCCTTCTCCCAGTGCCTGCCATCGCTGGGTTGTCCACACGCACAAGCCCGTAAAGGTCACGCCTGCCTTTTTTGTCTGTATAGCACGGCTCACATGATACCCCTTTTCACCTCTTTGCATGTCGCCATGGTGATGTGTCGAGGCAGCTTTGGCCTTTGCAGAAAGCCCCCCCCCCCCAAGGTCCTCAATTTGAGGTGTGGGGGTGGGGCAGGTCTCATATTATTGGGGGTGTCATGAATCAGGGGTCGGCCGTGGGTATCTTCTCATTTGATGTAAACATTCTAAACAACCCAGCCCTTGGGGAATCCCTTCAGTTACTGACTCCCAGC
>JAABNY020000014.1:225786-245854 GCA_015164015.2 Brevimyrus niger
TGGGTATCTTCTCATTTGATGTAAACATTCTAAACAACCCAGCCCTTGGGGAATCCCTTCAGTTACTGACTCCCAGCCCTTGGGGAATCCCTTCAGTTACTGACTCCCAGCTCTTGGGGAATCCCTTCAGTTACTGACTCCCAGCCCTTGGGGAATCCCTTCAGTTACTGACTTCCAGCCCTCGGGGAATCCCTTCAGTTACTGACTCCCAGCTCATGGGGACCCCCACCCCGTCTCAGACTCCCAGCTCCCAACACACCGCAACTAGGTATTCGATGTTTTTGATTCCTTGATTGTTCTGTTAGAATGTGCTGGAAGCTGAGAGGGAGCAGGAGTGGGGGCTGTCTGGAGGCTCCCGAGGAGCAGGGGATCCTCGATTAAGAACTCGATTAGTTCTTTTCAGTGACGTAGAGCATGTTGGTACAATGAGATTAGAATGGCAACTCCACGAGTGCCGCTGAAAAAAGTGCAGCAAGGCAGGATATGAAACATGTAACGATACATACAAAATTCGGAATATGTGCAAAGTACAAATGGATTCTCTGTGTCTCAGTTCAATCTGGTTACTGCATTGGCGTAAAAACTGTCCTTAAGTCTGATGGTGTGGGATCTAACTGCCCTATACCTTATACCAGACTGCAACAGTTCAAACAAATGGTGTCCAGAATGTGATGCATCACTGAGGATGATAGTGGCTCTTCAAAGACATCTGCGATATAGATGGAGAGGATTGGGATCTTTAGGATGCTTACAGCCAGCTGGACTGTCAGTGCCGTCAGACAGATGGATGCCTGTGGTTGTTCATTGACTTTCTGTGGTTTGTGTGGCCTGTCAGTTGATGTTGGCGCCTTTATGCTGTAACGTTATTATATTGGTCCTTGCCAAGGTCAATTTGCTTAAATTCCCGTAGTAATGTGACATTCATTCATTTACCCGTCACTTGAGAGGCACTTGCATAACTCGTGCGACAGGGTACAACAAATGCAATTCGGAGTCCCGTGGCATCACTGCTGGAACGTCGAACGCATAACTGCATTTTTGTATAATATCAGGGAGGACACGTTTCCTTGGGGGGAGTGATTCAATTGTCAATGCTGCAATTTTAAGAATGTCTATTGCAAGTAACAGTGAGCTAACTAAAGGGCCATTAGCCTTTAAGTGGCTGCTATCCTGAACCCAGGAAAAGTGCAGAGCCTAGACCCGGACCCAGACCCAGACCCAGACCCTGACCCAGACCTGCACCCAGACCCAGACCCAGACCCGGACCCGGACCCAGACCCTGTCCCAGACCTGCACCCAGACCCAGACCCGGACCCAGATCCTGACCCGGACCCGGACCCAGACCCAGACCGGGACCCAGACCCAGACCCAGACCCAGACCCAGACCCAGACCCAGACCCAGCTCTCATCAGACATTCGGCGATTCCCTGCCTTGGTCTTCTGCTGGGTTATGATCCTATTGCTGGCAGTAGAAGAATTTGGGTTTCTTTCCAGCTGTATGTCGGGAGAGTCACTAATGTGAGGTCAGAGTGATTCTGTGAAGGAGAGCATGCTTCCGGAAGGCCCTGAGGAGTTAATGGTAACTTGCAAGACAGGAACAAAGACATACGGGCCATTTTCATGCCTTGTAAATTAGCTATACTTAACAGATCAGAATTTAGTGCTGAACAAGGCAGTTTACAGAACAAGGGTGGGAATCCCACATTGATTTTCCTTGAATGGCTTCTAAACATCATTATTCAAATTTATTTCAGTACTTTCCTTGCGGGGGAAATGTGGGGAGCGTAGGCTGTGTTTTTTTGTGTGTTTGTTAATGTCTGGCGTACATCTGTTGAGTCTGAAGAATTAAAGATAATGAATACTGATCGCTGTCAGAACATGACCCAGTGGGTCAGTACAATAGACTGAGGTGCTGGAGGTGAGGTGTCATTTTTCTTTCCACTGATCCTTGTCAGTAATTTTCAATCGCCTGTCTACACTTACTGGATCAATGGGCTGCTATACATTGTATGGGTATGGCTGTGTGTTCCTGGCTTGGAAGTCCTACCTGGACTTCATGTGGAAGGAGCTTGCGTCCTTCACGGACAATTAGAAGATGCCCCCGTGATCTATAGAGACTTACAGTCACCCATACCCATGAGAGCCCGTCCAACATGGTCATTTTCATGGCCAAGACTGCTCTGCTGGGCTAGCTAACCGGCCATCTGGAGGAGGAGGGTGGGCCAACGGGATTGTGGTACTGCAGATGTGTTTAGGTGGGTAGAAAGGTGCCCCCCCTTCCTGTGGCGATGTGACTTGAAGCCTTGAGGTTTGCACACGTCTGTAACCTCATAACATTTAGGTAGCCCCCCCCCCCCCTTCCTGTGGTGATGTGACTTGAAGCCTTGAGGTTTGCACACGTCTGTAACCTCATAACATTTTCAGCTGCTGCCTCCAGGTGAATTTAACTAGCTTAGCTGTGTTTGCAGATGTTTTTCCTACACGGGAAGAAATCTGGGATCAAATGATGACATATATAGTGGGTGAAGTTAGACGTAAATAAGCTAGTAGTCCCTTCTCTTTTGCTGGGACTCCTGTTTTGCTCAGTCGTGAGCTGAGTTTCAGTGCTGATTTAATAACTGCTGCAAACAGCATTAGTTAAGCAGAAGGCTGCTGACAGATAGAATCTCGTAACTTTCACTGTGACCTTCAGAACGATCTCGCAGGTGTGCGTCCATGTGTCTGTGCCGTGCCACATCTGTGTCTTTCCTGTGACGGCAGGTGGCACGTGTTTGAGGATGAGGGGTGGCTTGACCGTGTGTCTGTGGAAGAGAGAGATCGTTCCTTCAGCCTGCTGGCTAAGGGGACTGGCGTGTGTGTTTGTGTATGGGAAAGAGCGATAGCGCTGTCTGTGTACTTCTCTGTGGGATCAAGTTGAGTGAGGATATGAAGGTCAGGCAATGCTGCGATAAAACCCTGCGGCCCTCGTGGGATCGCATGGGGATTTATGAAGAGGCTGCCTGGCTTCTCCGTACGTTACTCACGCCTTGAGGATTGCAGGGGTTAAGGGAGATTTACGGATCCCCTTTATCTTGTAAATTGAGGGGGAGTCGGAATGAGTGAGGAAACGCAGAAAGTCTATAAGGAAGGAATTCCTAGGGGCTCCTGCCTCTCTTATGCTGCCTTTATTGTTCACCTAATTGCTCTTTCATCAGTTCTTCTGTATTTTGGAGAGCGAATTGTTACAATCATTAAAACTAATTTTCCCACCTCTTCAGGGCCACTTGTGTTCCACGAGTCGAGGTGTTCTTATTTCAGTAAAATCATACACTTCTCACTCAGTTCATCATGCATGAAGGTCAGCGGGTAGCATTGCTCTCAGGGAATTGACTTTAAAGATGAACAAAATCGCTCATAGCGCAGTTCATAACCTGAACTGCTTTTGTAAGTCCAATAGATGTATAAATATCCACCCGCCACTGTTTATCCAGTAAAGGGTTGTGGTTAACAGTATAAAATGTAAATAGGTAAAAATAGTAAATGTCTTTTAAATAACCTGGAAGATAAAGATAAAGTTGCTCCTAAACAGTGTCAAAGGAAAAAGTTACATGGGTAAATTTTAATTAATATACATCAGATGTAGATCTTTAGGGTTATTGCTGTAATGTCAGACTTCTTCACTTGCTAGTTCTGTATGTAATACATGTTGATTTTATACCTTTCATCTATAAAATTAGACATTTAAGGAAGCTGCATCCATCTCTGACCCTCTGACAAGGCCAAGCTTGGAAAGTTGATGGTTTCACAGTTCTGACCGCGGACAAACCTGAACAATTTACTCCTCCTGTTCATCAGAAGTCTTCTGTAATTGCTTTTTTTCCCCATGACCTGAGACGATCAATAGGATTCGGTCTGGAAAGCATTTAAACTTAAAAGCAACCTTGTGAAAGCGAAGGACAGAATCGCTTTGTGGGGGACATTTCTTAGCCCAAAGTGCAATGACGGCCGTGAGTATCAGCTTTCTTTTCAAGCTGGATTAGAATCCAGGACAGGGTTCTCATATGGTCTGATGGTCAGGGGCTTCTTTCGAGAACCACCTAGAGTGCATTAAGAGAGTTTGATGGTGGATCTGCCCCTTGGGGCAGGCGACTCGCCTCCCAAGAGCAGCGGCCAGATCGTACAACTCATGCCCTGTGGCCCCCGAAAACAATTTGTGTTTCAGAAGAACAAAAATGCCAAGTGAAATGAGACCAGGGAACCTCAGACAATGTGAGCTGCACCTCTGATAGTGAGCGACAGGAACGCTACTGAGATCAAAGGGTGAGTTTTATTCTTTTTGGGTTTTTTTTGTGTCTTGTCCCTCGAAATGGAAAGAAAACAGCTGTGCAGTGACCCAAGTCTACAAACTTGTATAAGAACCTCCATTTTCCTCAAGGTTCCTGCACAGCAGTGGTCAGGACCTATTGGTCCACTCTGTTTTTACCCCCCCTTGATAATTCAGAAGCTTTCTAATATGGGGTAGGGGAATCAGCAGGCCGCAAGGAGGGTGGGGGGATGGGATGAGGGGGTTTCTTCCAGCAACTTTTCTTTCCTTTGTCTCTAATCTCTGCTGCTGCCAGAAAAAGTGTGAAGGAATTCCGAAACACCCCGTCTTCCTAGATCCCTGACAAACACAATGGCTGCACTTTGCTCCTCCATTACTCGTCTGGCACTTCTGCCTACGTGTCAGCGGCTCTCCAGAGCGTAGCAGTGCCCAGATGGAGGCCGCCACGTCCTCGTTGTCTCTGCACAAGCCGTGTAGATCGAAGCCTTTCAGATCTGTTGGCGTCGTCACGGGTCCATTTTTCGAGGATTGAGGAGGAACAATAAACAGAAAGCGGGGCCCGTGTGTCTGTGTGGGTGGCTGGGTGGGGGCCGTCGATCGGAGTCCGCATGGTGCCTGTCTGCCTGCTGGGGCTTTCTCTGTCATGCTCTTCATCAAGCTCAGGCTGCTATATGGAGCTATTCGGGCCCAGCTGGTAAAAGCATCACAGCAAAGCAGTCATGGCAGCGTGACGGTAACGGGCTAAGAAGGTGTAATGATGTAGTAATGGGCCAAAATGGTGTAGTAATGGACTAAAAAGGTGTAATGGTGTAGTAATGGACTAAAAAGGTGTAATGGTATAGTAACGAGCCAAGAAGGTGTAATGGTGTAGTAATGGGCCAAAAAGGTGTAATGGTGTAGTATTTGGCCAAGAAGGTGTAATGCCGCAGTAGCAGTCTAAGGAGGTATAATCCTGTAGTAACAAGCCTAGAGTGCGTAATGCCATAGTGACATGTTAAAAAGGTGTAATGCCTTAATAATAGGCTAAGAAGGAGTAATGTGGTAGTAGTGCATTTAGAAGTTGTAATGCTGTAGTGATGGGTTAGGAAGGTGTAATACCATAGCAACCGGTTAAGATGGTATGATGTCTCAGCAACAGGCTAAGACAGTGAGATGCTGTAGTACTTCTCTAAAAAGGTGTGTAATTCCAGAGTATCTAGGCATTAGGACGTTATGCCATAATAACTGGTCAACACTAAGAAGTGCAGCAGGAACTGAGAGATCTGGACGGTTTCCCGGAAAGAGAAACCAGCGTCGTGTCACTTGTTTGGGACAGAAACTGGCACAGGTAGCTGTCTGCCTCCCCCACTTTACTTCCGCAGCCTTTAAAAAAGCATCCTGATTAACTGCGGGAAGCAGCTTTTTCATCGCCACGTCGCAGAGAGGCCTGCAACGTCAAGGTCCTCGGGTTTGACCTTGTCACCGCCGTCCACTGACTGCTTGTGGCTGCTGTCATTTCTGTTTACCGTTGTTCTTCAGTGGCCTTTACAGATATCATCATATTTAAACTCACCAAAGAGAAGGAACAATATACTGTGTAGTGTAATTGCTTAATATACGGCGTTCGTCTGCGTTTGTCTGCATTCCTTGGTGGCTGTAGCATTCCGTCTCATTCAAATTCCTTCTTCAGGCAGCCCCCCAGTTATTTTTACTCTACAATTAAGTTTTAAGCAAATGTGATTACGGGGGGAAAAATTGCTTACGTTCCTCTCCAATAAACTGCATCGCATCAATTTACTGCGGGCGACACTCAGAAACTTGGAGAGGGAAATCAGACAAGGCTAATTTTCAAGGGTATGCAGTTTTAATATTGGACTGATACATGGATGCCTTGTGCATGTCCCTGATTAAATTCCTTGAAGGTGCCGTAGCCATGAAATCACTTTATTAGTGCTGGGCTTTGACATTCAGGTTCCGCGTCCAGCTTTTGTCCGGCGAAGAGCCTTTGTCACGACCCAACAGTGCCGGAAACCAGCCCAAGGGAGACCTGCGGTATCACTGTGCTCATAATACGGTGCATTCAGAATGAGTCTCAGGCAGGATTCTGCATGACTGTCAGCTTTAGCGCAACTAAAACCAATATGAGGGCACAAAAATATGAGCTACGAGGCATGATTGGATTGGTGAGTTTATTCCCTTCTGTCATCTAAACCATTGTTTCTAGATCCAGTCCTCGGGGAACCACAGCCAGTCCACATTTTTGCTTCCTCCTAGCTCCTGGTAGGGAATAGGAAGGAGCAAAAATGTGGACTGTCTAGCAGGGAGCTGGGAGGAAGCAAAAACATGGACTTGCTATGGGATCCTGAGGACTGTATTGGGAGATACTGATCTAAACACTTAGCCAACGCAGGATCAGGGAGGAAGACTAAGACATTCACCAGGTAGCATAGAACCTGAGGCAGGGGGATGTCCAGGGTCAGATGTTACGTGCAGGTAAAGCCTTTGCATGTGTGTGTCGACTTGTCTCGAATTGAAAATCTCACGCCAGCCAGCTGAGCAGCCCTGGTTCATACATTATGGGAAATCTAGAGACAGTTAACCAAACTGTATATCTTTTGACTGCACAGAAAAACCTGTGTAACACAGGGTGAATCTGCAAACTCACACACAGATAACAGACACACACACAGGCTGTGACAGACTGTCACAGACACACACACACACAGGCTTGGAAAGGAAGTCGACTGCGTTCCACACCAACCTTTCATTGCCATTTACATTTTCAAATTTGACATCAAACTTATCATTTTTGCCTCTCCTAGGCAGTCTAAGCAAATAACAAAAATCCAAAAGAGCGTCTTAACCATGCCGAGCACAGGAACAAATGAAATAAGGCATCTGCTGCATCATAACTGAACACTGCGAGCATCTGGGGTTGGCCTGAGGTATCAGTGCATGGGACGTTCCTGGCGCTGTCATTACATCAGCATCTCCTGTGCAAACCTACAGTAATGGTTTCCTTATTGCCTTGTTCCCTGAGCTGTAATCAGCTTAACCGATTCTTCCGGTGGGGCCTTTAAGCGCATGTAGGCCTTGTTAAGGCGGCATGACCCTAGACCTGCTTTATCTGATGCTTCCTGAATGGGAGCCTGAGCTGTCACTGGTTTCCCTTTCATTTGGTCCAACACCCTATTTTAATTTGTTTTTGTCTTTTCGGGTTACACTGGGGGCGTGGACTACTGTCTAGTGGTATCTATTCTAGGGCATCAACCCTTAAGGGACATTTGCTGCTTTTCCTCCAGCTATTTGAATTGGCGAAAGTTTTACATTCAGAGCTGAAAACTTAATCAAACATTGTCCTTCATTTGCATTGCGGCTGTGGTTTCACTACCCAGTGAATCATTGAATTTGAGCAGTTATAGTGTGCGATCTCTGGAAAAACCGTTGCTGGTATTAATTAATTGCCACCACCGGGGAAGATGTAATTCCCTTGCTGAACAAACTTTGGAATCCTTTTTAATCACAATGTCTTTCTTGTTTTTACCCCTTAGTTTCTGCAATTTTATAAAGGTCTCATTGTTTCATGAATTGTTATTGGGGCCAGTATTTAATTCAATAGATGATGCCCTCTGATCGAACCACACAAAGTGACCAAAGGACAATTTATTATTATTATTATTATTATTATTATTATTATTATTATTATTATTATTTATTGCCTTCTTTTTCACCACAGCCTGTTATTCATCCATACAGCTATTTTATTGAACAGGAATTCACCAAGGATCCCTATAATCCAGAGGCAAAGCTTCACTGCACGAGGCACTGCACGGAGCAGACATCCACCACTGTGCACTGGAATATCCTCCTGCTCAGCCAAGTAATCACCACTCCCTCATTCACCTGAATCATACGTGTCTGGTGTGTTGAGGAAGACTGCGGGAACTTTCTAGACTCCAGCTGGCAGCTCTGACGACAGGGAGTCCCAGGGTTGTTGTGCAGCCTGCCCACTACCTGATGTGTTTGGGAGTTTTACTGTGGCAGTGCGTGTTGGGTACCTCAGTCATGGGCGCTGTACTGAGAGATCATTATGAAATCAGTTCTCACATGATAGCTGTGACGCACAGGGGCATATACAGTATGTTTATGTACATTCACGTTGATTCAAGACAGTTTCACTTTGACACTCAGAAAGGGATGTTAGAGGGGGTGCATCCCTCCCGTTTCTGTAACCTCTGTCCTATTTAGGGTCATGGGGGGTCTGGAGCCTAGGGAACAACCCAGGATGGGCTGCCAACCTCGGCACACTCACACGCTATTTGGTAGGTCTAATCAACCCCAGCGTGTTTTAGGACTGTGGGGATGAAAGTGGAGTGGATCCCATGATGATATGGGGAGGACATGCGAAACCTAGCGGAGACTTGAACCCGCCAGGGCAACTGCACCAATCACTGCGCCACCATGCCATCCCATAATTGTGGGTGAAATATGAGTAAACAGGGGTGACACTGAAGTACCCAGTGTTAGCAGACCAATTACTGTTGGTGGGGGACACTGCTGTGGAAAGAAGGCTGTCCCTGAGTCTGGTGGGATAGAGCTCACTGTCTGAGCTCCGTTTGGAAAGCTCTCCATACTAATAACCCACCATCAGGATACGGAGATGGCGCACGTGATGGTGAGATGGGAGCCGGGCCGACTTGGACATCAGATCTCCTTTCTAGACTCTGGCCGCGAATGGTGTGGCTGAGTGTGTCTCCCCATGGAGGGTGGGGACCATGTAGTGTGAAGGACTGAAGTAACAGAGTGATATTTATTACGGCAGTAAATGCTTCCTTAAATCAGCCGTGTGCCTGGTTCCCTGGGTCCCAGAGGCAGATCACTCGCACCTCCGCATCTCTCCGTTCGGCTTCTCTCTCTCTCTCTCTCTCCCTCGCTATCTGCCTTACATTACCTGTGCTGTCACAGCCATCGCCATCCACACATGGGGAGTGACAGTACAACATGACGGCACGTTAAGCGGGTGTGAAAGCAGAAGAACCTTTTCATCTGGACAGACAATCCCCCACCAGCCCAAACCCCTGTTGTGAGCAGTACAAGGCTTAATCGATGGGTGACGCGTGAAACAAATGGTTTTTTACCTCGTTGAATTTATTTGCTGATGCAGAAATTAGTCTTTTAAATGTGCCAGAAACGAAAGGCTTCTGAAGTTGGCCAGCAGGTGGCGTAGCACTTTAGGATGTACGCAGAAATGCTCTTTGTCCAAAATCCTGGAAGTCAGTTGTCATTTTACCCTTGATAAAGTTGTAAAAAAATAGAATATAGGATCTTCTATGGAGCTAAATCTTGTCTTCTTGCAGCCGCATTGGGCATTGGAGACATCTCATATTTTATGGATTGTGCAAAAAAATGAGTGTGATCCCCACGCCTGCTTGGAGTACTGCTGACACATCATGCATGTCTTCCTGAGCCTCATATCTTCCCGGTACAGTGATGAATGAATGTGATCCCCACGTCTGCTTGGAGTACTGCTGACACATCATGCATGTCTTCCTGAGCCTCATATCCTACCTGTGTGGTGATGCCCATTTATCTCTTTACATCTTTTCCTTTCTCTTTACATTTTTCTAATGCTGTTTATATGGCAAGTGCAAATAAAGGAAATTGTTAGTTAATAATTCATTGCAAATGTGCATTTCATGGTGACACCCTCCTTTTCACTTTTAATGGTGTGATATGTTATATACAGTGTTGGACTTTTCAGGACCAGACCAAGATTTTGTTTCTACCAACCAGTTGAGTTCTCATTGACTGTGACTTTTTATGCTGAACTGGTTGGGAAAAACAAAATCTTGGTCTGGATTTGGAGTTTCTGGACCTGAAATGCCCAACGCTGGTTAAGTATTTTTGACTTGGTGAGTCATTGCTTTCGCTATACGACTTCACAGAGCCGGGTCTGAGGACAGGTGCAATGCTACCTGCAGTGTTCCGACCCCTCGAAGTTGCCATGGCATCAGTAACTGCACAGGTTGTCTTAGGAATAATCAGCTGAATTTGAGGTTCAGTGGCTGAGTTCTTTGTGTATTTAAGAACCCGTGGTGTTGACCTGCTCTCAGATCTGGCTAATGGGAGAACTGGGCTTGGAGAGGTTGGTGTTTTTAAGCCAAAGTGGAACACCCACCAAATGATTTGCCAAGAGTTACATCGACACTGTTGAAATGAGTCACATTAGGCAGTGGCCGCCGTGGCGATGATCTCTGGCCTCACCTGCTGGGGAGGTCCGTCTCCCGGCAACGTCAGTTATCGACCGCTCAGCTTTGTCCTCCCGTGTCACTTGGGCCTCTCTTCTGAACCCTGAACTTTGAGATGTAACCTCCTGTGGTTTGTTAATCAGAGCGGGTTAGGACGGCTCTCCCCTTCTTTTTATTGGCCTTTTTGTCATTGGCTGTCACTCGTAGGTCCTGCCAGAGTGTGATGTCTCATTTTCAGGGGGAACGCCTGGTGTCTTTAGAGTCTACGTCTGAAAACGGGCATCAAAACATGTGGCGGATTTCAAACTGTCGTTATTTATTCTTACATTGATGTAGGAAATGCTGTAAAGTGCTTGTTCGGAGTGGCGTTTTTTTGTCTTTTTACCTGCTTAATGGAGAGAGTACTTAATGAAGCATTTAATGAAGAGACTCCCCCAGCAAAGCAAAGGCGTTTAAAAGAGACGAGGTGATTTATGTCCACGCCCTTCGTTTCTCATTTTCTAATGTCACCAGTCTTACATCCGCAGCTTAACAGCGAGCTGCTAAACACGCTGTCTTTTTCATCTCGCCCTTCAGACACAGTAGCGCACAGCTGACAGACTCTTCAGCACAAGATTTTCCAGGTTATCGCCGTGATATTGAGCCAGGAAATGACTTTGTAATTGTGTCATTTAGCAGGTTAATTACACAGTATCCCAGCCCGGGGCTGCTGTAATGAGGCTGTCGTCCTGTTTGATTGAATAACACAAAAGCAAAATATACAAAAAATGAGGAGTCAATTATTTATACTAAGTCATTATTAATTTGGTTCCTTCCGTGGGAGGGCATAAAAGGCCCCTGCTTCAGAAATACAAGATAAAGGCAGTGAAAAAAGACAAACCAAACATCTACTCCAGCATGACTTGGCTGATGCACCTTGGCATGGAATTGTGGGTAATTTGGAGAACAGTATAACGGAAGCCGTGATCAGTCAAGGTGGGAGACAGAGGAAGGCTCATGGCTTGTTGACGAATGTTGTGTATGTGTTCTGTAAGTGTCTCCCTGTGGAGCTGTGGGCAGGTTATGAGGGCTGTGTGTGGCTGTCAGACTGCAGTCATGGGAATATTACAGCCATCGCTCATCGGTAAGAACACCCTATCCATCCTCACTCTGCTTCCCTTTGTAAACACACCGCCACTCTCATTTCATTTTACCTTGATTCTGTTTTTTTTTTTATTGCATTATTTTTTAATCTTTTTGCCCTTAGAATTAAGTACTAAAGAATTTCCAGCAGGTCCTTTAGTTTTGCTAAATGTAACACTAAAATAAAAAGGTCTTGATTCTTTGCAGATATGAGCGCAACATGTAATAAATCACATTCTTAAATCACAGTAAAGAAATGGTTTTTTTTTCCCATGATTACACTTCTCCTGCCTGATAGTAAGTATGTGTGAAAATTCCAAATATTTCCAAATAAAGCAGCATCTTATATATCAGGGGTAGCCAATCTTATCCACAAAGGGCCGGGGTGTATCCAGGTTTTTGGGATAACCTGTAGGTCAGCTGTTTAAACCCAGGTGTGAGGACTCTTTCAGCCAATCAGTCCTCTAATTAGTAATGAAATTAGGGAGTTGCAGTGAAAACCCGCACACACATCGGCCCTTTGCGGATAAGATTGGCTACCCCTGCTGTATATGATCCCTTTGGGAGATTTTAGCTGTTCTTGATTAAATTTGTGTTTTTTTTTAAACACACACAAAAAACACAAACCTATTGAGACCATCTGGTTACAGTATTTTCAGTTTTACTGGTGTTTCTTTAACCTGTGTATTGGGGGTATTTTTGAAGCAGATCTATAACAACTTCATATCTCCCCTCATCCATTTTTAAATGCTCCAGTCTCTGGCTATTTAAGGGGCAGCCGCTAGTGGCTCGTTAGATAGACGTCTGTCTTTATTTAAAGACGTCAGCTGGGTGAAACAGAGAGACGTATGTAATTATGTATATATAGCATGTACATAAATAAAGGTGCGGGCTAACAAACAGCACAGTGGGGGGAAATGGTCGAGCAGACCCTGACAGCCAAAACAATGCTTTAATTTAGTTGATCATAGATATTTTAAAGTAGAAAAAGGCTGATCAGTATGTATGTTTCAATTACCGTAAATAATGTCGAGTAACACAGTCTTTCTGGGAAAGGGTTGTGTTAAAAGACGGAGGCTAATCCCGAAAGGGAATGGTATCATGAGATATTTATGTTTGCTAGTCAGTAGAAAGAAAAATGCGGAAAATTGATTGTGGTTGTACGAGCTGATCTTAATGTAATGCGGCTTGTTGTGGGATGTAAATTAGTGCGGTGGCAGGACAAACATTATTCAGAAGCCTTATCAAGGAACAGATAACGGAGCTTGTTTTTCAAAAGGTCAAACAGTAATACATTCATCATGCGACGGTGAGTTTGGTATGTCCGGCGCTTCTCCAGATGCCCTCATTAATTATTTGTGTCGGCGTTTTTAGTTTTAAAGGGGCCATATAGGGGGTTTTACATCTAATTATTATATAATTATTGCAATAAGAGCTGATGTATGCGTTTGATTTTGTATTCAATCCTATGGATTTCATTTGCTTGAATTTGAAAAAATTTGGAGAGAAAAAAAATGATTGTGTTGCATGTGATTAATGGCAGAGGAAGTTGAGACCTGCTTGTCTTCACCTTCTGATGTTGAATTTGCTAATTGTGGAAACCAGCTAGACTAAGTAGTGGACGGCATCATAGAGGTTTTCCATGTTGAACAATGCGTGTTTATTTTGTTACTAAACTCTGCATTATAAGGGAATATTCGCATCTGATTTGGTATCTGATTTGGTATGAAAATAAACAAGGAGTTTAGGTGTCTGTATTTAGGGAGAAGACAGGGTCCGGGGTCTGTGCGTAATGCTTTTGTTTAGCGGATGTTTTACTATGCAGAGAATCCTTAAAAATGCGCTAAACTGATAGCAAAAATGAGGAGCAGATTAATGCTTTGGGGAAAAAACACAGCAAGACTGATTTCATCAAATCAAAATGCACTCGCGCTTTTTGACAAACTTTAAACTAGGATGAAAATATTTCAAAAGCCTTACTGTCCTATTTTAAAAACATTTCAAAAAACAGTCAGGGCTTCCATTTAAATAATGTTTCGTAATGCTTTGCATTAACTGCACCTCCATAATGCATTCATAGGTAGGACATTCATGAGCAGCATGTAAGTATATCTTAACATCTGAACACACCTAAGCAGTTTTAATATACATTAATAAAAATGATGGTAATAAACACTATAATTGTATAATGCTTGTTATTAATGCACATTAAAGGATGTTAAGATATACTTACATGCTGCTTATGAATGCATTATGAAGATGCATTGAATGTTCTACGATTGCTTTATAAAAGCATTATGAAGGTGCAGCCACTGTGCATTAAGCAAGTGATACTTAATGTTCTGGCAGTGGCCTTGAACTCATCCTCACCCACTCCTACTGTCCCTTCATCTGACGGCCAGTAGTATCCAGTGACAAACCGCATGGGGCTGGGGATGTGTCTGCTGTAACACTCCAGCATGTAGCTGTGCGTATAGGGGATGGGCCCTGACCCCTGCTCTCTATCCCATTGGTTGGGAGTATGAATATTAATGACAGTATGTGGCAATTTGCTCACCGGGTCCCACACTGATCACTTACAAATACGTTTAAAGCTTATATGTCTGAGAGGCTATAAAATATTAATTTTGAGTTGTGCTGCTATTAGTGAGCCCCCGTTGTAAAGAAGAGTGCTGGACTGGGAAGGGCACGGCGACCTCATTCTTACTCAGGAATTCCCCAAAAACACACGCAGGAGCACAGGAAAGGGAACTGGCCTTCTTCAGTTCCCACAGCCGTCTTGTCTAATATCAGGATAGTCACAGAACATCCAAGGCTTTGGATAAAGAGAGAGAGCACTTTCTTCCAGACTTTTAGTGCTTTCTCATGGCTGCACCTGTATTGAACCTATTCGATTACATTTTAGGAAAGGATGTTGAAGTTCTTTAGTGGTAAAATAGTCAGACCACTCTTGGGACTTGAACTGGCGACATTGCATTCGCACCCGTGACCCTCTGTCCATGAATCCACCTACTGTAGCATTTCTGCTAAATGATTGGAGGCGGTGCAGGAGACCCACAAGCCCAATGTGACTTTGCTTAGAGGAAGTTTGATGTGTGGAGCTGATTTTTAAGCACTTGATGCTCATCTTTGATGTGTTCTAGAATGTTAGGAGAATTTCTTGGGTCTTTTTGTGTCACAGTTGCCTGACAGTGACTCTTCAGCCCTCCTGCACCCACTGGGTTCAGGTGGGTATGTTAGGGCTGGACTCCTGCCCTCTTACATACCTCCTGGTATTGCTCGCACGGTCCGGGCAGAAGCACCATTATTGGTGTTTACTCGCCTGTGTGTGTGTAACCCGCTTATTCACTAGGCTTAATATAGACCTTCAACTCAGGCCTTCAGACTCCCAGAAGGACATTTCAGATATGAGGTCTGTAAAGGGCAGGATTATATCCCAGCAGGTTTTCTGTTGTGCTCTGATACACTAAAAACCCAGTGTTGCATCTCATGCTTAATTTTATTCTTGATATTGATGCCGTGTTTGTGTGTCAATCCTGTTCTGTTTTATCCATCTACTGTATAAACCCTTACATAATACATTTTGCTCTTTTCATGGCTCCTACTACAGATATCAAAATTAACAAAATGGAGGCTGTTGTGTTTGATCACCGCTTCTCCGTCTGCTGACAAACTTACGGTAAACTTTTATCTCCTGATCTATATGTGGCGCCCCCTGGAGGTTCCCCCCAGACCCCTGACTCAGCCAGGGAAAGCTGCCCTTTGTCCTCCGAGAGGAGCCGCTGTGCTCTGCATTCTCGGCACTTTCCCTTTGAAGAAATGAGATAAATAGATTATCGACCTGCATAAACCCTGACTGGCTTATCTGTTAGGACTCCCGACCACGCCACACGCACCCCTCTCCTACCCAGCACACGCACACACACACACCCAGAGAACAGGCCCCGCCGCACTGACACGCACCCCTCTCCTACCCAGCACACGCACACACACGCACCCAGAGAACAGGCCCCGCCGCACTGACACGTACCCCTCTCCTACCCAGCACACGCACACACACGCACCCAGAGAACAGGCCCCGCCGCACTGACACGCACCCTAAAGACACCTGCTGTTAATGCTTGCTCCAGACTGCCAGCTGAATTCCAATGATGGGCTTTTCCTTCGTGGGCACTAGACTCCTTTAACACAGCTGGGTGTGTCCGTCGATGTGGTTGCCGGCGGTTACGCCACGCTGAGCTTTGCTTGATTCACTGCCCCCCCCCACCGCCCCTTGACCTCTGCCCTGCCCTTTGGAAAGGTCAGCTGATTCCCCTTACAGGCGAGAAGCGGAGGGCCGCATCGTTCATGCTGCTATCGATTGGACAGGCATTCATCTCGGGCTAAAACGTGGTCGCTAGCTGGGATGGCATTCCCTCTCTCAATTAGCCGGTTGCTGTGCCCTCAACGTGGAAATGACACTGTCCAGTATAAGCAAAGGCAGAGCTTTGGGCTTATGGGACTTAAACGTACACAAAAATGTTCTTAGGGAAGAATGAAAAATGAGTGTTCAAAGAAATAGCCAATCAGATTACAGAGGAGGTGGGTCTAAGCACCTAGGGGAAATGGCACAAACCAATCAAATGCCTTGGTCTGCCTCCTCCAGTTGCTTAGATTTTCCTCCTCTACAATATGGTTATTTTACTGGACCAGTCATTTTTAATTCTGTACTCAGAACATTTTTGTGCAAGTAAATCTACCATGAACTAGATTTGGGCACACATGGTATTGTGTATTTAAGGGGAGGGTCGGGGCTGATGTTGAAACTAGATGTATGCCCTTGGGTGTGCCTGGTACCTGGGGTGTGGTAGCCTTTTTAAAGGGTGGGGGGCATCTAGAGTCAAAGTTTTAAATGAGGAAAGGGCTAGACCTTGAGTCAGCAGAAACAATAACAAGAGATTATTGGCCGTGAAAGTTAATTGAACGTGTCTGATGGTTTGTGGGAATGAGCTGTGCTGTTGATTTTCTTTCTGTTTTCTCTGAGACTGTTTGGGGGGGTGGGAGACAGTGGAGGATGGGTTTGAGTTAGCGAAGGTCATATCTCTGTTCTTGTATGCAGTCATGTGACCAGCCTGCAGACATCGGGATACTTAAATTGTGTTGAAAGAGCCAAATTGACTTTGTAGTAAGAAAACATCTCACTTTTATGGTCTCCAGACTCTCTGTAAAATGTGACCGGTGTCATAGAGCCATTAGCTTGTAAGCATTTTATTGCACCTAAAGGGCCTCTTTGTGGCTGGTTAGCCGACATTATCTGAGCATCTCATGATTTTGATGCTCATAATGGGCTTAAGGACTTTGATGTGGAAGGTGACATTCCAGCTGTAAATCTCATTCTCTCCTTCACTGTGTGAACCGGGAGCTACGCCGTCGCTTCTGGAGCGAGGATGACGGGAAGCCGACCAAACCGCGATGCTCAAATCAGCCTATAGAAGCCTGCTGACTATATTTTAAACCAGAGGTTCTCAGCTGACTTGGTCTCAGGACTCACGTGGTCATTAAGTCACAACCCAAATATCTAAAACATGGCAGGAATGAGGGATGTGCTGCCAGTAATGTGTGCCAGGCGTAAAGCAGGGGCATAAAATAACCTGCTAACACTATAGTGTATTATGAAGACTGCTTTAAATTGAGTGGTAGGGTTAACCCTAACACTATAGTGTATTATGAAGACTGCTTTAAATGAAGGTTTACCGCGACCAGCTGAAAATGGTTCCGTGACCCAGCTTTGGATTGTGATCCACTAGGTGAGGGATCATGTTTTAAACAGCATTTAACTGCTTTTCATGTAGGGTGTTAATTTATTCATGTCTTATTATCCATCTCGGGCTCTTTGTCCGAGTTTGACTTATGTCTCAGAGTTTCTGCTTGCAAGTCTTTTACTTGCTGTCTTGATGTAATCCGGAGGATTATCTAGTCGGAAGTCCAGTGATGGTGTTTGTGAGATTCTACAGAATGTTCCTTCTCAGGTTAGACCACTGGGCAAGATCTGGGGTGGATTAATGATTTGAATTATGAATTATGTGAGCAGGGGGGCCCTATTGGTCATGTAGTTTTTTTTATTACCATTTTTTTTAAATGATCCTTTATTGGTGACTTGTGAGTTGGTGATGCATAGTCTTTTTCCTGGATTTTACGAGCCTGATCAATGAGTTTTATGCCAGGAAAACATGGAGAAAGGCAAAAACTTGTTTTATATTCTAATAGAATTTGCCCCTTTCTGTAAAGTTATCTATGGTCTATGAATGGAATGGAATGAAATACACTTTATTGAAATGAATGAATGGAAGGACTATGGCAGGACTCTTCAAATTTAGACCTTGATTCCAAATCCAGGCTGTGTTTTCAGTTCTTCCAGGTAATTAGTTCAATAATGACTTATTCTGATTGGTCAGAGGCTTCACACTTGGCTCACAGGTAAAAGAAGGCTGGAAAATCAGCAGTGCTCGGACCTCGAGGACCGTGATTTCGATAGGCCTGGTGTATGCTGTGTTTGGTAAATGTGTCTTTAGCGCACGTTGTGGATGCAGTTGACACTCGCTGGATCAGAATGTGATGTTTTAAGGTTCCCGCTATTGAGATGCGGAGATGAGGTTAGTGTCACCCGTTGAAAATTCACCTTTCTTGTTACCATAGTGTCACTTCCTCTGAATAGCTGAGAATATCAGCACAGAAGCTACAGTAATGTTTATAGGCTGGACCACCCCCTCCCCCCTCCCCAATTCAGTCACCTCATGGCTGCTGAAGCTTTAAAAAGGTCAAGCCGAGTGTATTTAATGGGAGGACAAACACCGGACATCTCTATTACGGCTGGCTTTACGATGCCTCTCAGCCAGCACCTTTGAAGCGCTTTGGCTAATCTCGGCCCTCGCGTAGGGCTGTACGCACTCCTGCCCTCGCAGACGGCACAGTGCATCGATTCCCACTCGTATAAAATCTCCACAGTGCTCCTCTATCCTGGGGCTTAACAAGAGAGGCATGACTGCCTGAAGTACCTGCCTCGCATTCCATATCTTTCCAGGAGAGAAGAAAACTGTGGCTTTGGGGTGGGTGGAGTCGGGATAAGGACAGTGCTATAGGAATTCTTAATGTCTGCACCTCTCCCTCTAATCTAATCTAACATGACTTTTGTCCAATTCTGAAATTCTGTTATTTACATTTCTGTTTACATATTTAGAGAAAACTTTCATCCAACTTCACATATATGTGAGGAAAACTGCACGTGGCAAACATTCATGCTGTCAAACAGTCGATTACACATAAGTGCAGCTAGATTGGGCTTCCAATGAACACTCGGGTACAAACATAAGCAGTACTGCAACTGGAGCTAACCATCAGGTACACGACCTTATATAAACGACACAGCAACTTTTAACAAAGTGGGAACCTAATAAGATTATTTAGGGGCCAGAAGTGCAACATAACAGCATTGAAAGAACGTAAAGAGGGGTCAGGTTAGTAAAGGAATCCATAGAACATATGGGTCTTAAGATGTTATATTCATTCGAAATATGTGGAAGACGCTTCAAAACATAAAACAGCCTTTACGATTAACCCTAAATCAAAGCTTTCTCAGCTCAAGACATCGGATGATTTATTTCGTATCGACAAAACAATTAGGAGCCCCAGTTAATTTGAGTAATAAAATCAGGACATTGACCTTTGTTCTTTTCATTACCCATTAGTTTCATCAAGCGTCATGGCCTCCGTTGATGAACGAGGAAGCGCGAGATGTCAGCCAGTCCCCTGGGGAGAGGTGCCAGCTGGTCTGGGAGGTGTAAGAAAATGTGGGGGGTGTTAAACAGAGAGCTGAAAGATGGCTGGTAAATGCAGGTGACCCAGTGACCCCCCAGGGGACATGGTGTATGCATCTGTGCATGTTTGTGTTTATGATGATTCCCAGTTTGTGTCATTTATCGCGTGTGGCCTTTAGGTCATGTGGGAGCGTTAATCCTAAATTTAAATGCCGTGCTTGTTTTAAAAATATTTATAGTGTCCAGGGTGGTGGTTTCTGGGCGTCCTGCGGAATTAAACCTCCAAGCGCCTGGAGATTATAGCCACCTGGAGCCGTATTATGGGATACAGAGAATTGGCACAGGGGAGAGACACAGGTATTACGGCTCATGGTTGTATTCCCCATTTGATAGGTTCATCATAAACATCCATTTAACTTTTAATTGGTGGGCTACTTCACAGCAGCCTGTGTTTTTCATAAAAGTCAATGTTCCAGACATTCCAATAAAAGCTCTTTTCTGGCTGTTAATGTGGCTGTGCTGAGACTATTTACACAAACGCCCTGGAAAGAGGCAGTGATACCGGTCACTAACCCTAACCCTAACCCTAAAGAGGCAGTGATACCGGTCACTAACCCTAACCC
>JAABNY020000014.1:263724-273965 GCA_015164015.2 Brevimyrus niger
TCTTTTCGTCTTCATCTTTGAAGTGGAAGACCCTGGCACTCTTCTGGGCGGAGAGGCCTGAGAGCCCCTCGGCGCCCTCTCCAGATGAACAGTTATCACAGCCAGGGGGATCCTGGCTTGAGCCTCTCCAACAAATAAACAACAGTCGCACCATCATCCAATCAAAAGGCAGAGAATCCAAAGAGTGCTTCATAGCACGTTCTGGAACTCTCAACTGCACAAACTCTGTGGCTGGCCTAATGTCTGTTGATTTATTACGGCACTTTTCCACTCAGTCAATTCATTATGCTCTTGACAGCTTAGCTGCTCTAAGTAGCGTAATTTTAAGCGATATTTGCGGCTAACGGTAACCTTTCAGACAGCGGGGATAGCAGTCATTCTACAAATTAACATAAATGCAGAGGGCAGGTTATATCCACTCAACTCATGAATGATGAATTCCGAACGTGTAGATACTGGGTATGAATAAATAATGGCAGGGATAGGGCGCGATTGAGCAATGAGGTTTTTCACCTTTTCCCAATTCTATTTGCGAGAAAGGAAGGGTCAGCCTCTCTGTCTGATAGGGCAGACACAATGTATTCATATAGCCAGCGGTGATGTGGAATTGAAGAATCGTTGCATTCTTAGTCTAATTGAGTTCCTGGCTGTGTAATTAATTCCACCAATATAGCTTCATTGTCTGGTGGTTGGTACAATGATGTCGGTGAAGAATCAGCTTCACTCGCACCCCTTATTAACGTCATTGCTCTGGCGGTGTCCGCAAAGATCGCCGCGTCCAGCCTCTCATTCTGAAGCCATTGGTGGGCTTGTAACCATGCGGACGTGTTCTGTCCAAAGAAGGATGAAGTGGAAGGAGAGATGATTCCTAGGATGTTGGAGTATCGCGGCGTGCACAAGTTCCTTTTTAAAGCTGCGGACGTGGCCTTGGGTGGATGGTGGCGATGTGATCTCCTTTGGGTTATTGGGTTGGTCAGGAGTAGTGAGCCTGATTGCCATCCCTCTCTGCCCCCCACCTGAAGGCTGCACCGGTCACCCCGGATCAGAGATGGATAAAACCCGCACCTATGGTTGGCTACATCTCACTAAGAGATGCTACCATAACAGCGGCCGGACTGGAATGCCTACGATCGCACACACGTGCATCTGATTGATGAACAGAGCTGTGGGGTCCTGTGACATCACCGCAACCACATGACATCATCGCTGTTCAGGGGGACCTTGATACGCATGTAGGAGGATGATAGCTGTTGCAGTCCTGCCACGCCTTTGCTGAAAGTCTTGTTTTTTTTGTTTTTTTTTTGGATACTTATGGATAAGGTTGTTATGTTGGGATTAGAGTTATTCCCATAGCAATGAGTGGAGAGTCCCCACAAAGATATAATTACAAATGTGTGTGTGTGAGAGAGAGACAATGTCTTTTTGTAAATGCACACCTGCTGAAAGATGATTACTGTTGAAATACTTCACCCCTTTAGTCCGTTCTGTATGTAACACATGCTTTAGTGACACGACCTATTAACTCAGAATAGATCAGCTCTTTCATCCCAGCATATAGAATCACTGGGTCCTTTTTTCTGGCTTAAGTATATTTCATAACTTTTGGGACATTTTGCATGCCCCTCCCAGCTATTAAAATTAGACCATATTGTAACAATACAAAAAACCCAAATTACAATGAAAACCGACCGGGTACGGGTCGCCAAGAGTCAGACAGAGAATAATTTATTTTGCGGCGCCAGGTAACGACTGAGAGAGCCGTTTTTAGCGGAGGTTTAGGACCCGGGGGGAGAGACGTCGGCCGCCGCAGGAGCCGAAGCATGGAGCGATTTGTATGCATTACTGTTCGCTGTCCGCATTGCGAGTATCGCAGATCGCTCGCCCTGGAATCCCATCTACCAAAGGATTAGCTTTCACCCAGGGACCATCATTGGGCTTGGCCGTCCACTCCTTTTTGATTTATCAGACACCTTATAGAATTTCTAGTCCGCTTACTGTCTTTTAGTAATTTCTTTGGTTTTTTTCCTCAATATTTATTTGTGTGCTCTTGTATTACTATAGCCGAACGGGAAAGTTACTCTGGTATGGAACAAATAGGATTTTAAATAAAACAAGGAACGATCAGCAAATAAACAAAAGGCTACGGCAAACACGATCTGGAAACAGGGTAAATCGACTTTACTTTGGTTTGAATTTTGTTTGTCGAGCGATCGGAGCCTGGTTTCCATCGGATGTGTAAAAGGTGTATCAGACGCGCATTTTACCACTGTCCGATGCCAAAGTTTAGGTTTTTACTGTAGTCGACTTATACGGATAAATAACACGTGTTAACGAAATAATCAATCAGTATCGAACTGAAACACAATTTTATTCAAAAGCGAGATTTATTTCATTTTAGTGTGTCGCGAAACAAATCTTTATAGTGTTTTAGTATTATAAGCCCAAACAGGAACTAATACAAACGCAGTACAGGCAGTACATAATGTCGAAAACTGAAATAACAGGGAAATATATTTTGAGTTATACTTGTGGATCCTTAGAAATGTATCTGTTAACTTTGAAATCCTATTTAGTTTTGAGCGTTTGGAAATTACGCCGGGCTGTGGTGTTGATATATGCGTACGTTTAACGGAAAGCTTTTGTGGAAACGAATGGCTGGGGTTTGTCTGAAGCCCTGTGTGGGACAGATGATTGTGCATTATTGATGAAGAATAACTCATTAAGCATCGCCCTCCTCCCAGCCTAACCCGTACCTCCCCATTGAGCGCCTCTCCTCCGCTGTCCTGTGAAACCCTGGATTGAACAACCAGGTCACTACGGCAGTTAATATTTGATTTTCAGTCGTTTCCTGATAAACTTCTGCAAAGTTGTATTTTATGTGAGTATTTGTTATTTAATCTTTAGTTATAATAATTGAAATATGTGTCGTTTCAGATACAGGACGTTTACAGGCGATCGCTCTGTCAGTAACCCACTTCAGCTCTTCTAAAACCAGCATACTGCAGTTAGATTGATGCTGAAATGTTTTTGCGTTGTGAAGTGTAGTTAGTTCAACATTTCTTCACAGCGAATATTTAGGAAACAGTGCAATGTGGTCTCGTAGCTTGGTAGCTCGCATTTATTCAGTGCCTTTACGTTTTCACGCTTTATCATTTCGCCTGACACTGGGACCAAATCTGCCGTCAGTTTCACAGTGATCGCCGCCTCATTCTGAACGCTTCGGAATGAAGTTGAAACATTGTAAAATCGTTACCGATTTTGTTGTCGCTTGCCTCATTTGTACTGATTTCTGGGGTATAGAAGGAGCAATTTGATTATTATGTGCACTATCTGTATTGGGAATTTAAATAGTAGGCTACTATCTTTTTGTATTGAGAACGTACATTGCGAGGCAGATCTGCAGTGCTGCTTAATCGTGAAACCCAAACGTGTCTGCCCTCCGGATTTCGCCCCTTGCGCTTAGCACGGAGCTGTCCAGGCGAATTGGTACTGAAAGTTTCCTACCCCGTTGCGATGTTTTAATAGCAGCTCTGTCATGTAATGTTGCTTGTACATACATTTATTTGTCCATGTCATGAATGTTTATATACTTTATATATATTAGGGAAGACAGGTCTTTGAGTATTGCTTGTGTGTGTATATACACTCCACGCTTTCAGGAAATGGAACTAGAGTTGGAATTTATACCTCACTGAAATTCGATTTCAATTCCAATTCTGTTCCCTGTAGTTTTTTTTTTCTGGTCCCAACTCCAATTCCATTTCCTGATTTGGATTGGGATTTTTGAATGCATTTGGGAATAACCCTAACCCTGAATTGCATGGGTAAAGTCTCTCAGATTCAATAACCAATAACTGTGGCAAGCAGAATGAACCATGTTTTGTATCTGTACTGTGTACAGCTTTCGCTACCTGCTAATAAACGCAGACCATTGAGTGGCCGGGGGGGGGGGGGGTAGCCATGTGAGCAATCAGTGCTGATGGAGACACCTGGTCTGTCGAAAAAGCCTGTGGCGCACTTTGGCCTAAGGCTGCAGGTGGTAAAGGGCCCAGCTGCGTTCAAGCCAAGTGGCTGAGTGACGTCTCTGAAGTGCTCTTAGCTGGGTGGTTCCTGTAAGAACCATCGCCCGCCTTTTGCTGTGTACCTGCGAGTGTCCATTTCAGCACATATAAATGTTAAATGTGTGTTAAGAGTAGTTTCTGCTGGACCTGCGGATGAGGCTTCCATGGTAGATCCTTTGTTCCGCTTTTTCTCTGATAGAAGAATTGTTTACACAGCTGTGGATTTAGCCTGTCCATAAATTACCTCTTTCTATTCAGAACATTGATCCAAACCCAGTCTTCTGGTCCTTCAGTCCAGCTGTTGGAACACTTAGGTTCTAAAATAATACTGGGGCATCCGTCACTGGCACCGGCAGTGTGGAGGGTGTGAACAGAGATGTCTGGCACCTTAGAGCCGTTCCTAGTGCATTCCATCTCACCTGGACAGAGGAGCAGCTGTGCTTTTACCAGAAAAACTCATCTTCTCCACACTTTCCTGGGAGATTAACATCTTCTGTCACACATGCGTAGGGTTTTATTTACAGTGCGGTGCCCTGCTGGTCTTCGTTTTTATCTTCAGCTGAGGGTTGAAGTGGATCATTCTCACGCTGATGCCTCATCCCAAGATAATGCATCATATCGTCCGGGTGCCTCTGAGTATCTGCTATGTCCGTCAAGGAAACTTTGGGTGAACGTCCCACATTTTGAAGGAATTAAAATGCAGGATGGTCACGCTGGATGTGGATCTGCTTCCTGCTGGAGCTCATCCAGAAATCATCCAGACGCATCTACGTCATCCCTCCCATGATGCCTTCCTGAAAAGTAGGAAGTTGACTGGGATATCCCTCGTCAGAGTTTGTGTATCATAGATGTCCCATGAAAACCATATCTGTCAACTTTTTGATGGTTGAGTCTATAGATGGAATACACTCATTCTCCTCTATCTACTGAAAGCGTTTGACATTTAAATGTTTCAAGAAAGCATCCGTCATGTATGTTTGTACTCCCTAACATTTATATGCAGGATGGTTGTTCATATGGATTACTTTATATCGCTAATTTTAACAACAGTGTTGATAGCTATATAGCTAACATCATTGTTAATTCAAAATATAAAGAGTTTGTATCTTGACACTTACCCAATAACTTCGCTGAGATCAACTCATGTACAGTATTCCATTAAAAACAAGCCAGTGAGTGGCTCGGTGCCCTTGCACCTTAACTAATAGATGACCCCCCCCCCCCCCCAATTGGAACCATTGCTCAAAAGAACCTGCTAAAACCTCCATCAAAAGACTGGGAATTCCATTGAATTTCAATAAAATGTGAGTATGCATTATTGATGCGGGACGTGATCCAACTGGCCCACCGCAGACCTAGTTGTGGTATGTTCATTCAATTACAGTATTGACTGACACGCTCTGCTGTTTTTTTTAAAGATCTTTGTGGGTATATTGCAGCAACAGAATATATCAGTATAGGCTAGTTTGCTGCTCCTGCAATACAGATGTGCAACAATCTTATTTCCAGGTTAGTGCTCATATGTGATATTAATATTTATGAATGCATTTCTTAGTGAAAATGTACCCTACAAACTCTGCAGAACAATGAGGCAAACGAGGCCAGTGGTAGTGTGGAGGAATCGGCATTCCTTGCTGAGACAAGTGTGCTACCTTCCGGAATTTTGCATAATATAGACGTGTACAAAAGCACAGAGTTGCACACACACAGCTACAGACCCCAGCTCTGAGAGCGGCTCTTTATCTGTATTCACAGACAGCAATGAGTCCTACTGTTTGCTGCGCACAGGGACAGAGGTCAGCGTCATTATCTGAGTCTGTGTGCTGGCTATTTAAACTGAGCTCAGGGCTCTGTTGCTGCAGTCAGTCATTACATCACTGTCCTGCTTTTGGATCCACTTTTTATAACCGCATAGATCTTCTCAGCTTCCCTATTCCGTATCATGTTTGGATAAGGATGGACCCAATGTGTCTCGAGGACCCCCAGACAGTCCATGGTTTTGCTCCCTTCCAGCTCCCAACACACTGGTAACCAAACATTCAATGTTCTTGATTGTTTGGTTCAGGTATCCTGGGAGGGAGCAAAAATGTGACCCGTTTGGGGCCTCTGAGACACATCGGGTCCATCCCTATCCAAACATGAGGATTGGGCTGGAAAGACACTGGAAGGAGAAGGACATCCCCTCAGGGCCCCCTTCCTGACATTAATGGGCTTAATGTTTTTGTCTCTGATATGGTGGAGGAGTGAGCAGCAACTGGATGATTTGACCACCCATATGAGTGACCGCCGTCTCTTTTCTGGAAATAATGTAGTCATGCGCTAGGGGTGAGGGGTCAAAAGTCAAAGGCCCACAGCCTCATGGAGACAGGCCATTCATAAAACCCCACCTCACCATTGCCCAGACATCAGTGGCTGACAGCTTCTTTCCGTCACATTCATCGTTATTCCCCAACATATCGATTTCCACGCCATTGATTTTTCTAACTCACTCTTATAAAAGTGGTTCTGTATACCGTCGACCTTTGAACCCTATGTGCCGCATGTCAGGGCATGTGGACAGCATTGGGGGGCATGGATAGGGAGCCCAGCACTATGGAAACTCTGGAATACACCAAATGGGAAATTTTAATGGGGTAAATTTCATCACCACGGGTCATGTCCCATACTTCTTCTGAAAGTGACTTTCCTGTCGGGGTCCTGAGGTCATATTTTGTCAGGGCGCCCCAAATTTCTAGCTACACCCCTAGAAAACACAGATAAGGTGGGTCCTTTAAGGGGATGCCTGGTGCCTTTATGCAGTGAGGGCTGCTTTTCCCATAAGCCCCCCCGTCCAAATGGGCCCTGCACGTAACCTGGACTCTTTCTCATACCTGTTACACTCCCACATATAACTGTGTCCTTAGACCTACAAGCTGTGAAAATGCAGCGGCTGAAGTTTATTTAAAAGCATGGTGATCTAAATAAAATGCAAGGATATATCATCCAACGGAAGAAGTCACTGCACATTTAATGGAATCTGTTGTGTGTATTGCTTTGTGAAATTGTTTGCATTTGGAAAATTAATGGTAGTAAATGGGGCTATAGAGTTTAATTAAATGCAGTAAGTCTGTTTATTTATCAGTTTTTTTTAATCAAAGAATGAAATGCCTAATCAATTCTGCCTCTCAGAGGAACCTCTGCCAGTAATTAAGAAATATTGTATAGTTCCTGAAGCAAAGGGACTGTTGAATATGAATCAAAGTTGGTATTGATCTGAGGCAGTTTTTAAACATGTGCAAATTTGTGTAAAAGTATTTTGAATGAAGCTGTTTCCTGGGCAGATAGCTGCTCTTTGTACATGTGAATTTGGCTGTGTGTTTGAAGCTGGCTTTGGTCTTCACAGGCATAAATGGTTCCCGCAAACACGCCTGAGGTTTTTCTGTGTAATAAATTGAGAACTTCAAAGGCATCTGTGCCTTATTTTGCCAAGCTTTACACTCCTTATTCTCATTTTGTTGAAACAATTAAAATCTAGACATAACTAAGGTAATTTTATTATAATTTTTTTGTATGCTGGACCATTCAGTAAACAACAGGCTGTATAATTGGATAAGAGCACAGAGTTTTGTATGTATGTCACATGATCTGGTCACCATGGTGACATTAAGTGGGCGTATACTGGATTAGAGAGTATGACTTCTACTGACCATTGCCCAGTGGTAATGGGCTGTATGTGGCTTTGGTCATGAAGTACCGGACTGTTCATCAGAGCACAGAAAGTGAGAGACTTACCTGAGGGTAACGCCCCACACAGGCAGAGACGTGAATTCTCTTGCCGGATGTTCTTGATGTGGTGATATATGTACCCGTGTTTGCAATAATGTGGTGAACCAGCTCTGTTCCTGTGTGTGATCCAGATGAGCTTCTGGAACGTTCTGCTGTTAGTTACACACTATTTTATGGTAGTGTGTAGGATGATATGAGAGATCTTACTAATGGCCGCCTCATATGTGCGACGTCACGTTTCCTGTGGCCTGCCTGCACTGCAAAGTCAGGATTTGTCCTCCAAGATGTATAAATAATCCTGTTTTGTTTTAGCTCAGTAGCGATTAATCAGGTACTAATTGGACACTTTGAGAATGAGCTCTGTTGGACTGGGAGGTTTGTCAGCATGTAGGAAACATCTGGAGAGCCTGCATGAGCATGTTTGGGTGTGTATGAGTCAGCCCCATCGGCGGTAGGTGCGTGTGTGTTGGTGATGTATGTTTCATTGTGTGAGTGTGCCTGGAATCCTCTACGCTTTTCTGCGTTTGTATCCAGGGGAGTAAAATGATAAATGTTTGTGAGCGTAACAGTGAAAACTGTCTGCAGGTCAGCCTCCTGGGGGGTGGGGGGGTGGGGGTGTGAGAATGGGTACACAGCAGCGAAAGGGAGAAATGTGTGCCTAGTTGCCATGGCACCCGCACAAGCCCCCCCCCACCCCATATCGGTTCCATGGGACGGTGCCTGGGTGAAAAATGTTGCCCGTTTTGCTCAACTGACTGCAGCTGATAGTGGAAAGCCAAGGTCTTAATAATAAGGCAGCTCATCAGACTAGCACACAGGAGTAGTCTGCTTAATGGAATAGCGGTGCGCTTCCAGACGTCGCGTTAGAAACGATTAGCCGGCCTACTAATGAAAGAATCATTCAGCCGCTGTAGCACTGGGGCTCTGTGCTGATGTGAGCTTCTGTGCCTGTCTGCGGTTTGGGTTATACCTTTGGTTCTGAGTATACCTGCCGGTGATGGTGATGTCAGTTTCAGCCCTTCAGAATTACAGATCTGTGGCTGATGCTACCCGGCCTGTCTGCTTACAGTTTGCTTCCTCAGTCATACATCCGTTCAGCAAGGGATAATTGGTACTGCAGTTCAGCTCATGCAAACTCCTTTAGAATAAGTTACCAGCTTTGTGTTGAGTCATGGAGGATGAGAAATTGACTGTCTCTTACGCGGCACCTTATGGTTCTATTTGCGGAAGACTTGGACAGCCCAGTGCATCTGGGTCCTGCAGACAGTTCTAGCCCATGTTCAGCTGCGGGAGCTCATGAGTGTTGATTACAGGCGCGGCAAATCTATCACAGAACACTCTGAGTTTCAGATCTCTACTTCTAACTGTCTTCTGGGAAATAACAATGTGATTACCTACAGATTGCTTTAAAGGGGCAAGGGACAGGGTATTAGGGTAACAACAGGCATTTTTCCTGTTGGTACAAATGGATTTTGGTTTTAATACTCAACTTTCTGATGAATTCACAACATCTTCTCCCTGCTGTCCCCCACGGCAATCCCTTGAAGTGTGCAGCTAACCAATTGTCCGTCTTTAACATTTCATTGGTCAAAATCAGTGTTGTGACTTACATTTTTGTCCCCTGATGGCACACTGCAGTTTGATCGAATGGGTGACGTTAACTACCCATAAGTCAGATGGCATTTGACATTTGAAGTGAGAGAATTCTTCTAGGGTGAAAAGGACACTGTCTGAGCCAGATGAATGACCGGGTCAAACAGACATCATGCCCAGTGCGTGGTTCAGCCCCAGGGTAAGGATGCTTCCAGGACAACGGATTAACTGCACCATGGAGATAATGAATCACCCAGCAGGGGGTTCATCACACTGACACACTCCTACATGGACTAACCCCAACCACGATCTACCGCAGCCCAGTAAAGCCTTGGTAAGATGGTTCAGGCAACAAAAGGCACCCGTAGCACTGGGCTGTGCCCAGTCTGTGTGTGAGAGGTCGGCAGAGCAGTGCGTCTCCAGCAGAGGAGACCTCCGTCTCACACCGTCACCACGGAGATCCAGGCATGGACTCCTGCGGGCGGATTATCCCTGTGGAGAGCAGGACAGAGGGAATGAGAGATGAAGTGAGCAAAAGCGGGAAGGTTAAAGGGAAGAGGAGAGAGGGGCAGGTGGAGGAGTAAAATGACAAGCTACCACCCGTGTTGGGTATGATGGAAAGGACCCGCGGTCCACCTTTTAAAGAGGGTTAGTGTTGGGTATGATGGAAGGGGCCCGCGGTCCAACTTTTAAAGAGGGTTAGTGTTGGGTATGATGGAAGGGACCCGCGGTCCAGTTTTTAAAGAGGGTTAGTGTTGGGTATGATGGAAGGGGCCCGCGGTCCAGCTTTTAGAGAGGGTTAGTGTTGGGTATGATGGAAGG
>JAABNY020000014.1:291211-303338 GCA_015164015.2 Brevimyrus niger
ATATATGCTCCAGTTAGAAGGTGGGTAAGGTCATGTTTATGTCTCATATCTATTTCGATATGCAAATGCGCCGTGGAGCTGACGACCGCCGTTCTGCGCGGGTGCGATGCGGAGTTCACCCAGTGCCGTCACAGATGCCTGAAGATGTTCGTCGCATTTGTGAGCAAATTGGGTTTGATTCCTGGATGCATCCCTGATCCCGTATGAGCCGGCGAACGTCGAAGATGAGAAATCTAATCTTGACACGTCCGTTTCAACCGTCTTCTCTAGGTGTTCCGGGGGGCTCTGTGCCTAATGAGTCTGACTTTATGAGCTGTGCTTGTGCCTTAGGGCAAAGGCTGCCGAGGAGGATTGGACAGGAGCTTTTAAAGGATAGACTGAGAGGACATGGATAGCACTGCAGACAGCTGTTGTTCAGGGCTCATTTAATTAAAGTCTGGGGACTTCTTACTACAATAAACAAAGAGGCTTGCATCAGTAATTAATTGCCTCCTCTGTTTCTTTAGAAGTCCTGTGCATTGCGCCTGGAACATGTGCTCGGTAGTCTGTTTTGTGCATTAAATGCAGACTCTCACATACAAATGTATCCCAGCTCCCTGGAGTCTGCAAAAGAGGGAGGGGCTCAGACTGCTATCGTGACTGACACTAGGCAGAGCCAATGAAAATCATTGTCTGATCCCAATTAATGACATGGATCATTCATTGGCTGTCTGCCTTGTGTGTGTATCTGTGAGTGTTTGTGTGTGTTGTGCTGAATAGATTATGGTAAGATATGGCTAACTAACAGCCATGACTAAAAAGGCTCAGTTACTGAACAGGAGAATGTGTGTTCTGTACGTGTTACGCACTGTAACGTAATGGACAGGTCTGCTTACGGAACATTCTTCTGACTGTTTCCCTTTGCGCTGATGCCTGGCAGCAATTAAGATGATCGGGCCCTAACATTTTCTGAGGCCCAAAATCTCCAGTGCTGCCTCTGCTGTCTGTCAAACTTCTAGAGGTCAGGTCCTTCAGGACTTTCACAATGCAGGGCATCTGCCATTTTTTTTATTCTGTCATTGTTAAAAAAATCAGTACAAACAAGCGAGGAAGAGGCTGGGCTGATCCCAAAAGGAAGGTAAAAGGAGACAGTAAATACAATAAAGGATCTACATGGGAGATGTGAATTCCAAGTCAGTTCCCCTTCACTCTGTACCCGACAAAAACATCCTAGTAAGTCCTCAAACCTTCTCCAGCTTCAGGTGGTTTATTCTAGAACCTTCTAATCAGGAATCTATTGCTCCTTATCTGTTTTTACAGACATGGTAGTTTTGATGGCCCCAAACATTTCTTGGATTTGGGTTTTCCAGCTAGCAATTTCACCTAAATCTAATTATACAGCAGGTCCCTCACAGATCTCATTCGATCTCACCACCCCTCCACTGCAAATCAGCAGTTTCGGAACTTGGATCAAATAGAACCTGAGATTAACTATTTCCATGACAACCATCCCTAGAAGGCGTCCCACAACTCAGACCGGGACAGGATTCAGGCCTGACATCACAGGGGTATTGAAGCTGACCATTGGCACAAAGAGAAAAATCTGTCTGATTATGCAGGCAGGTAAAAGATATCCCTTGGGGATAAATCAGGAAATGCTGCATGTGTCCCTGGTGAGCATTTGCAGTCTGCGTTTCGCGTATTTAAATTCCTGCATGTTGCTGAATGCCCATTGAACAGGTGCACATTAGCATTGTAAAGCAAAGAAAGCAGAAAGCCAGCATTGTTTTCTGCTGTCTCGGGGCTAACAAACATTTGGGAGCACAAAGCAGTAGCGATGTTTAATTTTCAATGTCTCAGCGAAACTGGAGAGTATGTCCCAGGCTTGCCAGTCGGTGCAGGGAGCCTCGAGAGTTGGTGTTTATGTCGGACCTGTTAGTCGATACGTTTCCCTTCGCATCTCCTCATTGCCAAGCGTCATCTGTCACAAGATCATCAAGCATTGTCACTCTGCAGTTGCTGAGTTTCTGTAGTAACATGCAGGAATGTTAAGGGGAAGTTTTTAGTAAAGTGTCCCACCCACCCCTCCCCCATGTAAACTCATTATTTTTTCCACTCCAACATGGATATCGAATGGGGGTGGGGGGCAGTGTGTGTGTGTGTGTGTGTGTGTGTGTGTGTGTTTGTGTATTATGTTTATATTACATTGTGGGGACCAAATGTTTCCCACAATGTAATAAAAATATGTTATTTTTACATTGTCAAGACCATTTTTGAGGTCCCCACAAAGATCTGTGAATGCAATGAAAAAACTAAAAATGCCAACAATATTTTCTTTGGTGATTTTAGGTTAGGGCTGGGTAGGGGTTATGGTCATGTTGGGATTAGTTTTTTCCCCATAGAAATGAATGTCCCCACAAAAATATAATTACAAAGCTGTGTGTGTGTGTGTGTGTGTGTGTGTCTATGTCTGTGTTTCTGTCTGTGTGTGTGTGTCCGTGTCTGTGTGTATGTCTGTGTATGTGTGTGTGTCTGTGTCTGTGTCTGTGTGTATGTCTGTGTATGTGTGTGTGTCTGTGTCTGTGTATGTGTGTGTGTATGTCTGTGTATGTGTGTGTGTGTGTATGTCTGTGTATGTGTGTGTGTGTGTGTGTGTATGTGTGTGTATATCTGTGTATGTGTGTGTATGTCTGTGTATGTGTGTGTGTATGTCTGTGTGTGTGTGTGTGTATGTGTGTGTGTGTGTGTGTGTGTGTGTGTATGTCTGTGTATGTGTGTGTGTGTATGTCTGTGTGTGTGTATGTCTGTGTGTGTGTGTATGTCTGTGTATGTGTGTGTGTGTGTGTGTGTGTATGTCTGTGTATATGTGTGTGTGTGTGTGTGTGTGTATGTCTGTGTCTGTGTGTGTGTGTGTGTGTGTGTGTATGTATGTGTGTATGTATGTGTGTGTGTATGTGTGTGTGTATGTGTGTGTGTATGCGTGAGCTGCTCTGAGACTGTAGTTGGGCCTTGGGGACAGCAGGGGTGACGAGGCAGCATCACTCTCAGTCCTCATCAGCTTCTTTTCTCTGTTTTTTTTCCCCTTCGCAGATGCAGACCGACAGGACAGGCCTCAGGGGGAGGAAACCACGCACGCCCCCTCACCAGAACGTGACGACGATGACAACTTGCTAGGCTACACAGGTGTGTACGGAAAGGCGGCTCACTGTCGGTGCCGTTATCCACAGCGCCTGTCACGAGAAGCTGTCATCAGAAAACGAAAGGAATGGATCAGCTGTCCTCTGGGTCTCCGCCCACGGACCGGCTGGCCCGCTCTCTTGATGGAAACGTCGGTGTACCGTCATGGGGTTCTGTGAGGTACCAGTAGGCTGCTGGCAGAAGCATACAGAAGGCAGTGTTGTTGTTTTCTTGCGAAGGATTTTAATTGCTCTTCAAACTAGTTAATTTGCCCAAAAAGCTGCATAAATCCATAAAAAAAACAGAGATAATCATATGTCATATATGGCAGTATGGGCTAAATTCCTGTCCTTTTGTTAGCGGAAAATGCAATCTGTCACTGTGCGCTGAGGCATCACCCTTTCACGGGGGTCCCATAACCTTGTGATTTTTTTTCCGTTTGCCTGCGAATGGGAAATTAGTTTAATGTAGCATAATGTCAACCACTGCCAAGAAGACCTCTACTGTAGAAGGAGATCAGTGAGTCTTCACTTCATCAAAACAAAGCACAGGGGTCTGCTGCCTGGTGTAGATTTTTTTCCCAACTCTGCATTGTTCTTGGAATTTATTCCTTACACATTACGAAAGAATATATATATATATATTTTTAAGGGGTATTCTCTTTACCTTCTTACGGTTTGGTAAAAAGTGGGCAGATGAAATTTCATAGGAAAGGGCTGAAATTTCACCACTGTTTCTCTGTCTATGGGGATCAAATAGTAGGACAGGGCTGCTAACCAGGACTGCTAAAGGCCATAATGGAAAAGAAGCCTTCACTGCCAGCATCCTTGATCGACCGCTGGAGATGGCGGTCAGGCCAATGGGCATCACCCACAATGCAAATGTGCCGTATGTGTTCAATCTGTCAATTTTCTCAGAAAAAAGCTGGAAATTAAAGAGAAACTCCTAACAGTCTGTATGGGCACGGGATCCATCTAAATCGCCTGTCATAGTCTATCATCATCTGCAAAGTGTCTGCCTAGTAGTGGAATGGCATACAGAAGTGGGGTTGTCCTGGTATAGCGAGCGAGACGGTGCAGTATTTCAAGCCTGATAGGTGTCTACTGATGGCTCATCTCGGTTATGGGAGGACAAGACGGATTTCAGGGAGTCATGTTGTGTGAACAGAAGAGCTGCTTTTACGTTCCCATACTGGCGTCCCATAGCACCGCTGCCACTTGCAGTTTGGCTGATAAATGAACGGCATGTGAAATGCGAAGTTCCGCATGGCTGGACAAAGAAGGCAGCTGCGGGACAGCAGGGTAGATGGAGTGCTCTATTAGACAAGACGTCCACCAGCGGAAGCCTCATCAGATGGGAGGATGGTGGCCTTGGGTTTCCCTCAATCTCGCCGACTGTAACCCCGATTTATTACTGAGAACTGCCATTGCCCTGCCTGGATTCGCTGTATCCCTGTCTGTATCACATAAAACCACTCTGATCCTTAGTATCATGCAGCAGGTCAGCAGATGCTCCGATTCAATCTGCCCCCTCCGTGGACATCATTGCTGCCTCACACAAACCCTTCACAGATATCAGTTCTCTGGTGCTCCTTCCCCCCTCAGCAAACAGTAGAAGACTAAGGTGCTTCTGTACTGCCTTCCGGCTCGCCGTATCCTACTATAACCTCCAACTGTCCTTCAAGTCAAACATCTTCATCTGTTGCCATTCTAGGAAGTGTGAGTTGGGGGGGGGGGATGGCCATGGCAAGATGCTTGTACCAAAAATAGAGAAAGGATGAAAGAGTACAAAGAGACAGAGGCACTGAAGGACAGGAAATTATTTGCAAAGGTTGTAATGAATAGATCACGTTTTTGACCCCAATCACCCACCGGTGAAGGTCATGTGCCTGTGTCTATGTGCAAATAAGTCTGAGGAATCTGAGGTCACTCTTTGTCTACATCCCTCACAGGCAAGGGCTACATGAATACTCTGTGTACATAATCTGTCTGAAACATTAGACACCAAGAAGGAGGGCATAGACTGACTATGTTTAGCCCACAAGCACAACTGCACCATGATACAATGCAACATGCTTTCTCAACACGTCAATAAGAATGATATTTCCTAAAGGCAGTTGAAGAGGTCAAGGAATGCCGCGTATTTAGAGGCAGGGGGCTTCTGAGCCATGGGCGACCCATGTGTGCGTGTGTGCATTGTCAGGAACGGCAATGAGCCTGGTCCTGCACTGCTCATTTCGCTCCTCACGGACGTGACTCTTCGGAGGCGAGGCCGGGAGATGAGAGTCGTTTCCTCTGGGTAAACTTGAAGTTGGCTTTCGGGCCAGATATGCGTCTGGGTTTGTAATTTTGGAGCGCTGCTCCTGGGGCTAAACAGAGATGGGGGGAGGATTAAAACCAAGGCTTCTTCCTCGTTTAGGGAATGAGAGTTGGAGATTGCGGGTAGAGAAGATAAGGAAGGAATAGAGGGCGAGAAATCGATTTTTTTCCCCTCATTTCGCTTGTCTTCCTGGAGTGGCTGCATTTGTGGTGAGGTTGAGGGCTCTTTAGAAGGACGTTGATTTGTATGTCCTCACATCCCAGATAATATGGGCTTACACATATGTAATGAGAATAATTCAGACATCAAATATTTGCCTTTTTTCTTAACTACAGCTTGAAGGTTGATGGGTCACTGCAGATTACTGCAGATTAAGATTCAAGGAAAGTGAAGAGACTAAAACTAGTACAAAGCCCTAGGAGGACATGCATGTGGTCATCATGCATGTGGTCATCATACTCTAACCACTACCACTCTAAGCACAAGCTCAGGTCAGCGACTCCGTCTCCCCCGGTCAGCCAGGGGGCGCTGTGAGATGAAGGCATGTGTCTCAGTTACGTGGATCAGGTTCATGTGCAGATAGCTGCACTATGGCTTTGTGCTGGCAGCCAGTGGTGGCACTGTAGTACCTTTTTATAAATCACCAATGGGCCCCTGAATCTGTGCTGGGAGGGCCCTACCTGCCAGCCTCTATGTACTGCCCTAGATACACAATTTGTGCCAGGTGAGAGTCACCTTCTAATACCCGAGCTTCCAAAAGCCATACTGATGACACTGTGCAAAGTTGAACTGCATCACAAAGTGACCTGGATGCTAAACTCACTGAAGATAGTAAGCATGCGTAAGTAGTGTCTTTAGTGGATTTAAACCACAAGCCCCTGTGTAGTGGGACTTGGCCTTGGGTCTAGCTGTTGTGCCACTGAATGCCTTAGAGTGCAAGACTGAATCAATCACAACCAATCACAGACATCCTCTGATCTCTCTGCTGGACTGGATCCTGTAGCATCAGTAGCCTTTGACATTTCAGAGGCCAGACCTCTAGCAGGTCTTACTCACTCTTTCACTAAACTCTCACCCTTCACACCTGTGAAGCACACAGCATATATCTTTGTGAGCAAAGTCTTCACACCTGTGAAGCACACAGCATATATCTTTGTGAGCAAAGTCTTCACACCTGTGAAGCACACAGCATATATCTTTGTGAGCAAAGTCTTCACACCTGTGAAGCACACATTGTATTACTTTGTGAGCAAAGTCTTCACACCTGTGAAGCACACTAAATATTACTTTGTGACCAAGGGGGCTTCCGCTCACCTTGCAGTGTGTTCTTGCTTGATGAAAACATTAGAGGATTGAGGATGGGTCCTCCAGCAGGGGGCAGTGGAGCAGAACTGGTCGCCACGGCGATGTGAGTAAAGTGTGATTCCTTGGGAATGAAAAGTCGAGCTACAGAATGAGCATACAGAAGAAAACAACAGAGTATGTTTTATAATCCTACCAGCTAAAAAACAAACATAACTTAATATGGTGAGAATGGGGACGTTCATTGTTCTGCGGCTGTTCTTCCAAAGAAGCAGGACATTTTACACACAGATGTACAAACTCAGGCGCAAATTAAAATGATACTAGTTGACTGGAGAGGCATTTGTGCATGGCAGCAACACCGTGGGTAATGAGCAACGGCGAGAAGCTGAAACTATAGCGTGTGTGAGCCTGGTTTTCAGCATGTTTACACACTGTTATTGTCTCCTCGTTTGAAAATGTCTCCCTTTATCCAAATGCTTAAAATGGGCAGCCAAGGACAAACTGGGGGCAGTTAGTGGCAAACCAGGGGCAATTAGTGGCAAGCTCGTTGCAGTAAGGCGGGGGTGGGAGGGTGAGCAGACAAGCAAATGTGGAGTGGAAGGTGGCAGAATCTGGACAGTAAATGAAATGTGTGGCAGGAGCTAGGAGCAGGTAACGGTGGCATCAGTTTAGTTATGTGGTAATTGGGGACCTGCAGGCACAGGGAATGATAAAAGGGGTGTGGAGTAAGGGGGAGAGGGGGAGAAGAGAGGTAGGAAGGAGGAACGAGAGAGACGGGGGGAAGCGTCTGAGCGTCTGCTTCTTAGAGCCGCTTCAGATGTGGGCGGGGCTTGCGCGTTTCCAGTCCGCGTGCGAGGCGAGCCAGCCGGCTGGTGGTGCACGCAGACTCCTTGTCTTTTCAGTTTCCTTTTTTTAGGTCAAGTGCTTTCACAGAAAGCGTACCAGGGATGTTGGAATGTCATAGCTCGCAGGATCTTTTTCCAGTCACGCATCTCAGCGCCTAATCCGCTGTGACGGGGGCCGGAGAGCCATTACTCGTGCTGTCAGTCGGTACGCTTCTTTTACGTAATCCCCAGTCGTTTAAAGAACGTCAGGTCATCGTTACCTTACGCCCTGCCCACTTTATGTTTAAATTATTAACAAATGCCTGTCCTTAAAACTGCAGTCTATTTTAAGGAAGTCCAAGGAGATTGTCCTAAAAATGTGACAAGAGTAGGTTGGTTCCAACTGTTGCTTGTCCAGGTTGGCACTGTGGCTTAGTGGGTAACACCGTTTGCTTTACATCTCCTGGGTTGGGGATGGGGGGAGTTGAGGTTACCCCTGATCTGTGTATAATTTCCAGATTCTCCCCCTTTTTTGAAGGTTTCCTTCTGCAGTCCAAAGACGTCTAGCTAGACTAGTGGCTATAAATTGCTTGTACTTTGTGTATATGTCCTATGCGAGGTGTGTCACATTCCGCATGGGACAGACTCCAGTCACACCCCCTTCCCGTGTTCAGCATAAGCGGTTGGATGACTGATGGATGATGTCGATCCTAAAAACCTAAAAACGCCTGAGAGGGCAGTGATACACCGGTAGAGGGCGCGCATTCGTTGGTTTTGAGCCGCGCTGAGATCGGCACAGCCAAAAATTCAGGGAACATTGGCATAACAACGCACAAGAAGAATCACATAAAATTTAAGAATTATGGTGTTCCTAATTATTTCAATCTCATACATTTACGCCCTTAGCTTAACTGTCTTTTGCTGAGACGCCTATCCTCTCTTTGGAGTAAAGGGTGCATGAGAAGACGCGTTTCTCTGCCAAATTCAAACTCAGTCCACCCCCATTGATAAGGATGCTCTCTTGTGTGGCCGGGAGTCTTTCGCACAATCAAACGTGGGGAAAAAAACCCTCCAGTTCAAATATGATGAAATGTCGGTTAAATGGCGAGGCGTTGATTAGCAAATCGTCTTGAGGAGATTAAATCCTTGATTATGAGGACAAGAGTAAGAGCTCCTGGCTAATCGCCGCTAAAGTGAATTTTAATTGACTTATTAGGATGGCATACCGCGCCTGTGCCGGATTCAGGTGGGATTTAAAGGGCGCGGAGCGCCACGGAGAGCCACCTTGTTTCAGGTTATAATTTGCAATCTCGGCGGGGTTTTGGCATCGCCCCGCGGGTCACCCCTCCTTGCAATCTATTCCGCTCAGGTGGCTTAGCTGTACATGACAAATAGGCCAATTAAACTGTATTACTTGCTACAATTAAAACAATAAGCCAATGAATAAACACCGTAAAAGCTGAAGACAACGCAGTCATTGAAGTTGTAAAATTAAAATAACAATTCTCACCGAAACATGCTGACGTACTATTTTTATGGGTTTGTCGTGAACCGTGGCTGAAACTTTCTAAACGGAAAAGCGCAGTCCGCAGTTATCCTACATTTGTTATATATAAATATACAGGCTGTATAATTCTTTTTGCAGAGATGCCATTTCTGCTTGGCTGGCAATTTTATTAACACCACCTGAACAAGATGAATTAATAACCACATCACGGCGAGTGGGGAAGGGGGACTGGGACATTATAGGTGTACAATGTCACTCGCAAGTCACTGAAGACATCGCTGCTATTGTTGCGGACGCATGACAGTCTGGCATTGTGCAGAGATCCAGCCCTCAAGAGGTTAAATCGGCTCCTGCCTGCTTGGAAAAGCCCATTTTTGCAACCTGGAAGGGAGGGGGAATGGGGCGTACCATTCAGCGAGCCATTCACATCCCGAGAATGAGAAGCCGTTGTCTCAGTGCCCCATGCGAAAAGTGTGGGGTACACATATAAGCACATGGGCTACTAGTAACTTCACTTTCAGTTTACGGGAAAAAAATCTCCGAAGTTTCCTAAAACACAGAATGGTGTCAAACAAAAAAACTTATTAGGAAGTGACCGGAATCCACCGTTACTGATGCATTTGGCAAAGTCTGGGGTCGTCACTATAGAACTGACCCGAAGATCCGTGGAAGGGTTCCGTGATCGCGAAGGGGGAGGAAAAGTCAGGCTGAAATGTGACGGGTATTTTGACATGCCTGTCCTCTGAATCTCCGTTACGCAGATCGGTTACCCACCGAGACCTTTTTGATCACTTTTCACGTGGTTGTTTTATGTGGGACCGATGACATGAACTCAGGAGCGCGCCGATGCAGTGAAAAACACTTTGGGAACTGCATTGAAAAAGGCAAATTTCTGCTTCACTTTTTTTGGGAAACCAGACCTAAAACTACTATTAGACTGAGTTTTTATCTTTAAAACTGAACTCACAGGCGCATAACGGAAATAAAATTAAGCACACATTTTGGAATGAAAGCACATTGCAATTGCAAACTACATCGGAGTTCTGAGTTAACATGTGTCACAGACTGAAACAAATGATAATGTGATTTCATTTAGACTTTTATTGCACTTGGAAGGAAAAGCACAATCAATAATTACCTGCCTGGAGGACCGGGATTTTTAACTCATCGTTAAGATTATGAAAAGCTGTTCGTCGGGTTTTTATGCTCCAGCGACTTGTGGATTGTGCAAGAAATTCCCCATTTCAACAATATTGGAAGGATGCCTTCAGATTTCTTGAGAGTTTTTTTCCCCCTCGTGGTGCTGCACATTTGTTCAGGTATGCGTGACATAGGTGTTCAGTCTGAACTTTTATTAGTGTCCCTTGACCGTCTGCCGCGCTATGTATCTCACACTATGACATTTAATCTGAAACAGAAACAATCTCCCTTCTCGTTTCTTAGATTTTGTCGCACTTCAAATTCAAATTGCTACCTAATTTACAAGGCGGGTACGGGAGCGAAAAGCGCGCTGGATGGAGATTGAAATCGTTTTCATGCAGACCTACTTTGTAGCTTTTTGGTTTCACTGGAAACTGCAGACAAATTGTTTTAATAAACAAAGATAGGATCTGATTTGGCTTTCGTGTGGATCAGATTAGACGGTTGCAAATAACGCCGTAATATTGAGCTTTTTTTATTTCCATTAAATAGGTTAATATTGTTTCTCTGGAAGAGGGGGGGGTTCTCCTGGCTGGGAGCGATTCGTAATTACTGTCTAGTCCTACTGGAGAATTAGGATGGAAAAAAATAGGTTGATTACTTAGTGTTGCGATGTATCCGCTAAGTATTTAACTCGCTTTTAGAGAAACTGCGGAGCATCTGCCTGTGTCTTGTATCTTTAAACTAATACTTTGTGTTGATATTCCTCTCGAATTGTTGCGTTACTAATTTTAAACAGAAGCATTAAAACACTTCGTTTGTCGCTATGGGAAAATTTATGACACGGTAGTTGCACTTAACATTGATTTGCTGTATATGTGCTTAACCCACATAAAATGTTTTCTTTCTATAGTTAGAACGAATGACATGACGCTTTGTACCACTAAACTTCCAAATTATTACAAAATTGTAAAAATGCATAAATTGTTGTTGGGTTTCTTACTAAGCTATCCCAGTTTGGGCCCGAGGCTGCCAGTTTACACCGATCTGAATGGCCAGAAAAGTAATGTTCGCAGTTTTAACGTTTTTCATACTTATCTTAAAGAGCGGTCGCTGGGTTAGGCGACGTATAACCAGCTGGGAACATCTAATGGGCTGATTTTCCTGGCCTGTCTGCAATTCACTGCCATCCGACTTGACCCCCCGGGGGTCTGATCCACGCCTGCCCCGATGCGCCACATCCAGAATCTCCTTACGGCAGCAGATTTGGGGGCAACCGCAACTTTTGATAGTCTTTTTTTTCCCACGGAAGTAGGCTGTGGGTTAAATGATAGCTTTTTATTACAGTCTAATTGTTTAGAGGGTGCTTTTATCCGAAGCACATATGGCCACGTATGGTTTACTGGCGGATGTGTCGCAGGAGCAATTTTAGAGTCATTATTTTGCCCAGGCTCCCGAGTTCATAGCAGCCCCCTCAACCCTGGGATTTGAACTGGAATCTTTCCGGTTGCAGATGGGTCGCTTTAGAGCGCTGCGGTAGCCCAAAGCCTTATAAAGAGTTCGTACCGAGTAAGAGTAGATCCCCGTGTGTCTCTGTGTTGGATGGACTGTAGCACAAGTTTTGGAGTGAGATCACAGCCCACCTTGCTAGAGTGTTTAGGCAGGTCTCACGATTAAGAGACATGTCTGATCCGATGTGCATTCACCGAGAAGGCCTCCTCGTGTCACCCACACACATGCACTTACCGCAGGAATACATGTAAGAGACATGTCTGATCCGATGTGCATTCACCGAGAACGCCTCCTCGTGTCACACACACACATGCACTTACCGCAGGAATACATGTAAGAGACATGTCTGATCCGATGTGCATTC
>JAABNY020000014.1:308568-319640 GCA_015164015.2 Brevimyrus niger
GTGTGTGTGTGTGTGTGTGTGTGTGTGTGTGTGTGTGTGTGTGTGTGTGTGTGTGTGTGTGTGTGTGTGTTTGGGTGCATGTTCATAATGCTGCTGTATGTTTTCCCACAAGTTATTCTCTTGGTTGGGTCACGGGTGCAGGTGACGGACTGCCATGCTTTGTCCCTCGGCTAATGTAAGATGCCCTCCAGCAGGGGGCGTGTCACACTCCCCACAGGGATGTCTCAGCCCTCATTGGTCGGGCTGCAGCCTCACCACCCGCCGCTCGGACCAGTCGCCGCCGACGGTTTAGAATATGCCAGTTACCATGACGATGTTTTTAAACTGACTTGGAAAAGGGTGGAAAAATGAAAGATGGGGATCTGAGTAACCATGGTAAGACGGTTTCCATAGTTACAGGTGAGCTTCTCCCGGCTTGTGTGAACAGGCCTTGCTGAACCTGTCGGTTCGTCCCGCGATGTGCCGTGCAGGAGCCGTCGCTACCTGCTGCTCTGTGACAAACAGCAGAAATGCTTTGCGCCTGTTTGTCATATTGGCTGCCTCATGTGGTCGGCCACCCTGGGTGTCTTTGACCTGCTTAATGACAGCAGAGTTTGGGGGCGGTAGAGCCCCTGATGGCTCACATGACCAGTCCATACCAGCACCTCTGCCTGAACCTGTACCCCACTGCTAGGGCAGGTAGGAGGCTGGGGTGCAGCAGAGGATGAGGATGTGCTGAGGATGTATCTGAAAAGACACTGCTGCTGTTTGTCTCTGGTATAGCCTCTGGCTGCCTGTGGAGCTGATGATAAAACACACTGCACACACACCTCCTGAACACTGCACACACACCACCTGAACACTGCACACACACCACCTGTACACTGTACACACTGTATGAATACTACACACACACTGCACACACACCACCTGAACACTGCACACACACCACCTGAACACTGCACACACTGTATGAATACTACACACACACACACTGTGCACACACTGCATGCACACTGCACACACACCATCTGAAGACTGCACACACTGTATGAATACTACACACACACACTGTGTGCACACTGCATGCACACTGCACACACACCACCTGAACACTGCACACATTGTATAAATACTACACACACATGCACACACACGCACTGTGTGCACACTGCATGCACACTGCATACACACCACCTGAACACTGCACACACTGTATGAATACTACACACACATGCACACACACACACATTGTGCGCACACTGCATACACACCACCTGAACACTGTGCGCACACTGCATGCACACACACCACCTGAAGACTGCACACACTGTATGAATACTACACACACACACTGCATGAATACTACACACACACACTGTGCGTACACTGCATGCACACTGCTCACACACCACCTGAACACTGCACACACTGTATGAATACTACACACACACACACACTGTGTGCACACTGCATGCACACTGCACACACACCACCTGAACACTGCACACACTGTATGAATACTACACACACACTGCATGCACACTGCACACACACCACCTGAACACTGCACACACTGTATGAATACTACACACACTGTGCACACACTGCATGCACACTGCACACACACCACCTGAACACTGCCCACACTGTATGAATACTACACGCACACACACTGTGTGCACACTGCATGCACACTGCACACACTGTATGAATACTACACACACATACACTGCATGCATACTGCACACATGGCTCACACACACTGTACATACACTACGCATGCACACTGCACATACTGCCCCACACACTGTATCTACACTATACACACTGTATGCACACTGCACATACACTCCACACACACTGCACACACACAGCATGTACACTGCACACACACTGTGTTTTGGTGCCTTGTTTTTTTCCCATTGAAGATGCAACCAAGATATTTCCGTCCTTTTAGTGATAGTGTTTGGCTCAGTGGCTTGCAGTCAATGCTGCTCTTCTTTCTGATGGAGCTGGAGAAATAGTTCAGGGGCTTAACCAGAAATTCTGGGACCCTGAGAAAATGTCACCTTGGAGCCCCTGGATAAATTTTGCCTGACTGGTGACTGGTCAGATGCTCTGTGTGATATTTTAAACTCCAGCCATGAATGGAGAGAATCATAGGGTCTGACACCTGTATCTAAACCCTGCTCCACATTCTGGAACCTTCTGTTCTGTGCTTTAGAATCTCTGTGTTCAAGTAACTTGATGAATTTAGCCAAACAGGGGGTGGGGGTGGGGCCAGGGTACCCATGCCCCTTCTGCCCCCCTGAAGCTGCCAGGGTACCCGTGCCCCTTCTGCCTCCCTGAATCTGGCAGGGTACCCGTCCCCTTTCTGCCTCCCTGAATCTGGCAGGGTACTCGTGCCCCTTCTGCCTCCCTGAATCTGCCAGGGTACCCGTCCCCTTTCTGCCTCCCTGAATCTGGCAGGGTACCCGCACCCCTCCTGCACCCCTGGTCTTGGCACAGAGCCAAGATCTTGCTAACGGGGGACATCCTGTGCAGTCGGGTGCAGCTGTGGAATTGCCCTGTGACCCCCCTTCCCCCCACTAGGAGTGGAGGGATGAATGAGCGGCTCTGATTCTCAGTGTTGAGGAGGGGCAGCAGGGGGGATTGAACCTTGACCTCATCACGTTCTTTATAGACTTCCAGGGTTTCAGATCGTGATCAGAGCAGACAGAATAAAATGGTTCATCACACCTGTCTCACTTAAGTAACCCTCTCACTTACACTCTTGAGAGAGAGACGGGAGTGAACTGGGTGAGTGAGCTGGGTGTAAGTGAAACAAACATGTGCCCAGTAAGAGGTACAATGGGATACTTCTGGGAACCAATCAGATTAGATAGAGTCATGTTTGACTGCTGGGTCACAAAAGGAATTTTTGTGACACCAGGAATAACCTTTTTTTTTTACCAGACTGACTAAAAATGAAATGCTTTCTTCAGTCGTCTTCCCGAACATTTCCTGTGCCTTTGAAAGCAGCCTGGCCTCAGGCCTTTGTCTGCCTGGATTAGCCTAATCACTCTGGGATCCCCCAGAGAAATGTGTTGAATCCAGGGATATGTTCTGCGTAATGGGCCCAGCTGACCAAAGCATCTGAGATCACACAGATCAGTAGACTGCTTTCTCCTTGCACTCACCTGACATATAATTGAGAAATACCAGCAGAGTGATACCAACAGATGGATACCAGCAGAGTGATACCAACAGAGAGATACCAGCAAAGTGATACCAACAGAGAAATACCAGCACAGTGACACCAACAGTGACATCGACAGAGCGATTCCCTCTCAGACACCCTCTGAACTCACCATCAGATCCATCTTAGCACCCCCAGTGCCTATGGCATTACTTGAGCCCCACCCTCCAAAGCCAAGTACAAAGCGTCTTTGTATGTCGGTAGAAAGTGTCACTGTTTGAAAATAAACCATACTTAATAGGATTCGTCAACAGATGCATGTAAAACATCACATAACATCTTCTGCAGAATTCAGTTTTGAATATTCTGTTATGACTAGTTTTACGGGTTCATGCTTTCTTGGAAGACTTGTGTAGCTCTTGCTCCAACACCGTTTACACTCGTACCTGGGCATTCGTTGGAAGCTCAGCCTAGCTGTACTTATGCCCAGTCGACTCCTCGACATGCATATGTTTGTAATGCTGTTTGGACAAATGCATCTGCTATACATGCAAATGTAAATGTAAAACGAATGTCACCGTGAGAGGTCTCAGGGTTGTCAATTGCCTGTAGTCATCTGCTTGGGTGGAGTTTGCCGGATGTTGGATAATTTAGGGGTCATTGAGCTTAGGAGGCTCAGCTTGTTTGTAACAGGTCCATACAGTTTAATAAAGCAGTGTGGTCTGTTTGGCGGCTGCTGGGAGGTCACGCCCTCTAGTGGTGCCTCTGTGGACATGGCAGTAATTGCACATTCAGCCCGTCTAGCTGCAGGGCAGCCAGCGTTGCCCCATAGCACGTGTTACTAGGTGTTCTGTGTGTCTGTGAAGTGTAGGGTTCAGTGTGAAGGCACACACACACACACATGCACGGGGCTCACTCTCAAATAGCTGAATGAATCACTGCCGTCAGCTGCTTGCTAATTGCAGTTTATACAGCCTGAGAGGAATTCCAAGAACTCCTAGTCGATCCGAGGACACTTTAATGATTCACCTCTGTGTTAGAGAGCTCCTTCAGAATAGAGGGAAAAGTGCTAATGTCACCGGGACACGTGTGCAGGCGTGGTCACCATGCCATCAAATGCGTCGTTCCCGTAGTTCGACGAGCCCTGGTGATACGTAGTGTTGCATTACAAGCGGGCATGCTGATTTGATGCAGAAGCTGGTATGGGCTCGCCGTTTCCAAATGCAATTGCACTACTGTGCACGGTCACTCGTTTCGTGCAGCTCTGAATTTGCATTTGTCAGGCCCCGTAAAATACTGGCAGATGAGGTAGGAAAGTGTTTACATTGTATGTATTTAGCAGATGCTTTTATAAAATATATATATATGTTTTTCAGAGAACCTGGGGTCAGATAATCTCTGGAGCAACTAGGGGTTAAGGCCGGTCTCAGGGACCTGACTGTGAAATCACACTGCTGAGCTTGGGACTTGAACCGCTGAACTCTTCCGATTATAGGCAGAGCATCCCAACCTTCTGAGCAGTGCACCACCTACGGTAGAACCTGGAAGAGCCTGCCTGTTAGCTTGGGTCCCCCACAATTTAGTTCTTCTGAATGGATGCCCCACAGGCTGACTGCTCAGACTATGTGAAACAGCAATGCTCTGTGCTCGCCTCTACTCTACTCTTCATGTCTTGTTTTGCATATGGGTGTGATATTGTAAACTCTCCCAGCCATGCCTGCAGGGATATTGCCCTGGTGTCTGCATCTAAACCTTGCTTTGCATTCTAGAGCCTTCCTGATGTGTTCTCCTAATTTCATTATAGTATTCTAGAGCCATCGTCTTTCAATGTCCAACCTTCTTATTTTGAGTTCTGGCACCATCTTCAGCCTTGAAAACATTGTAGTCTGCAAAATACATTGAGTTATTTATGAGCAAAGACGCTTCCTGTCTCCCCAGGATCCAGTGAATAGTGCACCGGGTCAGGTTTACCAACTTTTAGTACTCTGTGTGCGTCCAACCAATTTTTACGGTCAATTCCGTAAACACCCGCTGCGTCCATCTTCCTTGACAACAACAGTCTGACACAAATCCCACTTTGGCTCCGGAAAGCGGGCAGCTTAAGACCTGTATCACTTTAGGTGCTCTGGACTTACTTAGTCGAGACTCAAGGGTCATTTACTGAAGCCTGTGAAGAATTTCTGGAGAAGCAGAACGTGTGTGAGCTGATGGAGCAGTTTTCTGCGTTGTTAAGAGGTGAAGACCAATGCGTCTGACTTACACACTTTATAAACGGAATATGGTGCGCCGTTTGATGTCAGAGAAAGGGTGTCGTCTCACACATTTAAGTAAGCACTTGGCTATCGTTCCTGTGAGAAGCCGCGTGATTCTGGCTTTGAGGTCAGACCATTTCCTTAGGTAACAGGAATCACAGACATTGGGAAGCGGAGTAAACACTGTTTACTGTTTTTATAGGGTTTGGTCCGCCCCCAAAGCTATTTGGGAGTTTATTGCTGTGGCGTGTTTTCTTAGTCGCTGGATCAGCTTTTGGGTTGCATTCCTCCCTACGTGTGCATGCGTGCGGTGGTTTAAATCTGAGGCCGCTCGTTTAAAGGAACAAAACAAACTCCAGGCATCATCTCCGCTGCCTCTGTGGTTTGGGGTTCAGTTAATAGCTCAGAGATACGGCTCTGTGTGCAGAGGGGGGCAGGGGCTTGACATGAGTACTGAAAGGCTTAGTTACAGATCCTGAATGCTAGGCTAGGACAGCCTTCTCCATTGGCCCTTTGGGTTTGACTGATTTCTCCCACTGGGGGACTTGATTGAAAGCTCAGCACAGGAAGCTGGTGTTTGAGTAGGTTATTGATCTCCACTGGGTGTCAGGTCTTGACCATCCCTCTGGCTCCACTCACTGCCTGTAGTTCTCTGTCTCTCATACACTCACCTTTCCCAGTTATCACAGCTATAAATCATTCTAACAAATGTTGCCAGATTGACAGATTGATCCAACCGCAGGTGATGTTTAGGCTGCATGTGTGGCTTTTCATCAGCATGGAGGATCTTTGCCTCTGAATCATGTTTCACGACTGAATGTAGAGTCTTTGGTGAATTTCCACACAGGAGCGCTATGCTAACCAATGCTAAGCTTTGTTATGCTAAGCTGCTTTGTACTTGCAGGCTCTCTCAGACATGGACCACCAGCATCACATCAGTGCAATGTGACAGCAGCTTTTGTGCAGGGGTCGCTGTCCACCCCGGGAGATTCTCATGTTTCTGCACTTGGGGTGTGGTGAGGTGGTTCTACCACCAGCCTCCGTGATACCAGCACAATGGCTTCATTAACACAAAGCGTCACCTCATTCCCTGCAATCTCAAGATAAAGAGCAACCTTAGTTCCTGCTGAGATGCCTCTTTGGCTACTTGGTGACTATATGGGGGGGTGATTCCACAATGGGAATGATACCAAGTGAATGATATCAGCCAAGTAATTCCAAAAGAGTAACACCAGCCAAGACATCAGAAGAGTTTTACAAACCGAGGGATACCAGCAGAGTGATACCAACAGTGACATCAGCAGAATGATACCAAGAGAGTGATATCACCTGAGTAATACTAACAGAGAGTGATATCACTCAACTAAGTAACATTGATGTCAGCAAAGTAATACCAGCAGAGGGGTATCAGCAGAGTATCACCAAGAGAGTGATATTAGCAGTGTGAAATCAACAGAGTAATACTGGTGATACAGCCACGTAATATCGACAGAATGCTGCCACTAGAATGATACCAGTATAATAAACTAGAAGAGTTAGCACAACAATGCTAGTGGGATGGACTTAATCACCTTTCAGCGTCTTTCATTTCAGCACCGGATTTACTGCCGTTTTCGGTGTTTTTATTGAAATGTTCAGCAGATGCTTGTAAAAAGCCTGCAGTTGTACTCTTTAGCTATAAACAGTTGCATGTTTCTACTGAAGGCATTCAGGGTCAGTCCATTTCTCAGGACTCCAAAAGGACAATCCATTTTGCAACCTGTTGGCCTGCAGCCTTTCAGCCAATCAGAAGTGCTGTCTGGCATGATGGGTGGTGATCATAACCACGGCTAATTAAAAAAGAAAAATGACCGTCTGTCTGCATACGTGACTCTGGTTGTTGATGTTGCTTTGATCGATCGCTATTCCCAGCTGCCCACTGGGGGGAGGGTGTGATGGGAAGGAAAAGGTAATCAGAGGAGAATTCTGAGAAGCTCTTAAGGAATGGGTTGTGTGTCTTGAAGTTCTTCAGCTCTGAACTTATGTGGAAAAGTTGGATACACTCCTAGAATGCCTGATGTGAGCTTGTGTTTCTGTCCCATGATGCATTGGAGCAGAAAAACAAGGCCCACTGCCAGCCTACATTTCCATCTTCTTGCAGATGTTGGGTGCAGCATGGGGGGATATGAGGTTCATAGTTCCCCACTCAGTCACAAGTAGATCCTTCAGGAGAAGTACTCAGGTCCTACACCAACATGCTAAGGGTTTATTACAGAGTCCGGAGGTTCCATTTCAGGACCTGCTTTACAGGCACTGAAACAGCAAAGATTAATGGCAGTGAAACATCCTTTTATTCTCAGGCAATTAAATTAGGGCCATAACACAAATGGGAACAATTAGTGGGTAGTCTTCATATTTCCCTGGCGTGGTATCATCTGGTTTCACTGCGTTTCACCGTTCACGAATTCCTTGAGCAATGACGTAAGACGATAGCACACACCCTCAAATCCGGTTAGCAGAAGGAATTTTGTCAGCTCTTAAAGGTATTAGTGATGTTTAGAAACCTTCTAACCTTCTTCAGTGGCACATCGTAGAGTACGGGGTTTAACCATGATTTGCCAGACTTCCTGTAGCTGTGTGTTACAGCAGAGGAGCTCTGCCATGATTTTACAGCCTGTTTTTCTGCAGTGCTAAAAGGCTTCTGTTTGGAGTTTCCTGTAGCTGTATGACCCAGTCTAAATGGTTAGTCATGACTTTTCAGACTTTCTGTAGCTTGCCGTTGGAGTAGAGGGGTTCAGTCGTTAATGCCATACTTCCTGTATCTGTATCGTACAGTGGAAGGGCTCTGTCATTACTTTCCAGACTACCTGTAACCGTATGGTATAGCATACTTCTCAGGCTTCCTGTAACTCTATGGCATTCTTCTCTGATTTCCTGTAACCATATGGTATAGCATACTTCTCAGACTTCCTGTAACTCTATGGCATTCTTTTCTGATTTCCTGTAACCATATGGTACTTCTCAGACTTCCTGTTGGGTCACAGATTCACCACATTGGATCATAGTCGCACCGTGTTGGGCTATAGATGTCCTGCCTTGGGTGTCAGTGACAGTGTACAGCATCACGCTGAGACGGTTAACCTGACGGCAGCTTTCCTCCGAGATCTTTCCCTCTAAGTGCTTTTAGTTCATTACCATAATCCCTTCCTGCCATTGCTCCATCTTTCTGGAGTCTGGCTGAGCCGCAGTGGCTTGGTGGGGGCAGAGCAGGCCAGGGGCGCTTTTTCTGGTGGACATGTGAGCTTCAGAGACAGAGTGCCACCCCCCTGCCGCCTGATCGTCTGGGGACGGCCTGGGTCACATCGGGTCAGCCTGCTGCCCTAATTAATCCTTGGATAGACCTGAGCTCTGGGAGGATAATGGATAATACCATGATACAACCTGTAGTCAACAGGGGAGTTGTATGGGGGTGTGCAGGGGGGGTATGTATTGGGGGGGTTGTCTCGGCTGGCCTTGGGGGGGAGGGTTGGTTAAGGAAATCTGCTTCTTGCTGCAGTTTCCATTCTCTGTGATCTGAATACGGACCACACAGGCTGCGTGATACATGTAAAGTAGGAAATAATTTCATCTTGGGGGGGGGTGGGGTTGGGGTGGTGGTTAGTGGCTGGATGGAGCAGCAGCAAGCTGGAGCTTCAAAGGTAGCTTTAATAAAACATAAACTGGAAGGTATTATCTGAAAGTACCGAGTGCTAGGATCATCAGTAAAATACACCCCCTTTCCCCACCCCCGGGGGGAAACATGGGGGGTTCCAGCTGGGCCAGGAATCAGCCAATGGGATCAAAAGGGAATGATCGGGACCCTCTTTGGAAGTGGGGGCCTGTGGGGGTAATTAGACGCCAATCCACATCTCCTCTGTGTTCTGCCATGTAACAGGCTTACCTCAGCACTTTCTGCACCCCCCACGCCATGTCTAACTGAAGGAGGTCCTCTGGAGACCCTCGCTGCTGTCTCATTACGAGAGGCAGCCAGCAGGTGGTGCAGTGATTAAGGTCTGGGCTTATGACCTGAGGGCTGAAGATTCCTTCCAAGACCTCTTGTTATATAGCTGGTAAGAACCATAAGATACATGCCAGACAGGCCTGAAGATTTGTGTGAGTGGAAATACTTATGGTGAAGTGTTATGATCTTCTATCAAAAGGTTTTGGCCGTCACTTGCATGGGGACATCGTAGTCGACGTCTCTTTTGCCTTTAAGGCCTGGAGGCCTGAAAAAATTCAAATGAGGTGGATGTTATTTTTTCATTGACTGAACTCAACACTCAAACAAATAAGATGAAAATGAGATGGGTGTTGGATTGTATCACCTGGTTTGAACTCAAGGACTCGAAAAATCAGCAGGCCAGATGGGGGATTCACCAATTGGCTGGCTTTCAAGTTGAATGTGACATGCAGCGCTCTGATTGGCTCTCACACTGGTCTCTTTTGAAGCACGCAGTATGCTGGCGAGACAGAGATGGGGCTGTCGCCGTCCTCTGTCTAAAGATCCCTGTCAGCATTAAAATATGCTGGACCTCAGAGTTTGCTGGCCTGACCAGAAAAGCGATCCCACAAAAAGATCCAGTGAATTATCATAGCAGCTGATTGGGTCCAGCTTGTTTCCCTTCTGTCTGCTCAAGTAGCTGCCAGGAGCCATGCAGAGGTGGCAGCTGGTTAAACATTCAAACCTGCATGGTCCCGTCACTCAGCTGAAAGCTGGAGGAGGTACCAGTTCCTTAGGTCATTGTTGTTCTTGCCGTTCTTCAACCTTCTGGGAATCTAAGAAGTCTTTCTCTGTGGTGCGTGTGGGCTGAGCCCTGCTGGTTCCGGCAGCCCCTTGTCAGCTGACCAAGCCCGGCGAGCCCCAGGGGCTTATGGGAAAAAAAAACGATCCTGCACATGCAGATAACAGAGCCCTGGTGCTTACGGACAAGAAGGATTACAAGAGAAGAGAATGGAGGAGTGATAAGCGTGACCATGTCTACAGAGGCAGACGCCACACGCGTGTAATCGCTGGAGGGGCTCCGTTTGGGGCGGAGGCACGGGGCGTTTAATTAATCCCGAATTTGCTGGCCATGCTTGCTGTCGAGAAGATTAATCTGGTGCCGGGATGGTCGTGGGATCTTTGGGGGACAGGGGCACAAACAATGGGAGAGGGGTTACATTGAAGAGGCACAGGGGCTTCTGGGTAACTTCTGTGTCTTAAGCTCAGTAGAGGCAACAAGGCAGTTAAGGCTAGAACTCCTGTAAATGGGAGCTGATTCTGAGAAGCCTGAACACTGTTCGCTGTTTAACGGGTCTGGGTCAGGGCCCAAGCAGAAAATACACCCAGATGGGCCACTGTAGGTTCATAACCATCACCAGGTTCAACATCTAGTCCGGTTTGTGACTTAGTGCCTGCTCCTTTACCATGTTTTTAAATTGACATAGACAAATATGGGTTTTACATATCATAAGGATCGAACACCAGCCTGTTTGTTCAGCTGTTTTTAGCTTTCATGTTTTGCCTGGCTGTGCTGAGCCAGGTCGCTGCTGGAACACACACCCCCGTCATGAACCCCCTTCTTGCCCCCCGGCAGGGTCCCGTCTGCGCCAGGAGGACTCCCCTCCCCGCATCGTGGAGCACCCCTCCGACCTGATCGTGT
>JAABNY020000014.1:377492-388118 GCA_015164015.2 Brevimyrus niger
TGTGTGTGTGTGTGTGTGTGTGTGTGTGTGTGTGTGTGTGTGTGTGTGTGTGTGTGTGTGTGTCTGTGTGTGTGTGTCTGTGTGTGTCTCTGTGTCTGTGTGTCTGTGTGTGTGTCTGTGTGTGTCTGTGTGTGTATGTCTGTGTGTGTGTGTGTGTGTGTGTGTGTGTGTATGTGAGGAGCACCTTTATCAGTTTCATCAGCTATCAAAAGAAAGCATAGCAGGCCCTTTGCAGCCCTGCACATGCTCAGTGACATGACAGGGCGGCCTTATCTCACCTCCGGAGTTTACTCCAGGGGAACCTGGGACAATGGCTCCTGTGGCAGAGCGACTGTGAGGATGTACTTAGAGGTGGTGCAGTGGAGCGGAAGGCTGGGGTGTGGCCTAGTGACTGCATCACTGCTGTTTCTGCCCTCAGAAACGACACAGCCAATCAAACAAAGAGTTATTGCCCCGCCCACCGGTATTGATTGGGCATAGCCTCGCCCACTATCAACACCTTTCTCCTCCATTAATAAAATGATCAATATTTTTAACTTGTACAAATTTATAGCCTGCAGTGGCAGGTCACCTCCTGGGACACCTCCTGGTTTTTATAGATTTTAAGGTCATTCTGATGTTAGTTTAGGTTATCGGGCTGTTTGGTAGCTGAAGGTCAAGAAGCTGACTGAATTGGGTGGTCCTGAGGTCCCCTGTGTAATGTGTGATGTGGTCTGAGGCAGCCGGTCTCTCTGATCTCCCCAGACCCGGGCTGCTGAATGCGGGGGAGGTGCCAAACCAGCCCTGGGCTGCGGACTCCTGGCCCAGCACCTGCCCCGCCCACAAGGACTGCAGCATCAACTGCTGCAACGGGGGAAACGGCACCAGTGACAGCAGCATGACCACCTACAGTCGTCCCGGTGAGTGCTGGGGGGGCAGGTTCAGAACATTCCATTTGAGATCTATGTGAGTGTGGGGCTTACAGCTAACCATTTATGAGCTGTGTGGGAGTGGCGCTTACGGCTTTCCATGTGACAGCTGTTTGGGGGCGGGGCTTACAGCTTCCCATGTGACAGCTGTTTGGGGGCGGGGCTTACAGCTTTCCATGTGACAGATGTTTGGGGGCGGGGCTTACAGCTTCCAAGCTGACAGATGTTTGGGGGCGGGGCTTACAGCTTCCCAGCTGACAGATGTTTGGGGGCGGGGCTTACAGCTTCCCAGCTGACAGCTGTTTGGGGGCGGGGCTTACAGCTTCCCAGCTGACAGCTGTTTGGGGGCAGGGCTTAGGCTTCCCATGTGACAGCTGTATGGAGGCGGGGCTTATGGCTTCCCATGTGACAGCTGTATGGAGGCGGGGCTTATGGCTTCCCATGGCAAGTGATTTTTCTCAACCGCTGCACCCTCTGCTGGCTTGACCATTACATCAAAGTATTTAGCATAATTCTATTCTATTACAATGAAAACCAGTCTCCTGAACCCCTGGCTTGTGGATTTATATTATTATTATTTACTGCTCTTGAATCCACGCTCAGGCCACAAATCTGCTTCCTTAAGCAGCCTGCCGCCTGTCACCCCACATGTGCAGTTACAGTGCGGATTTGCGCAGTGGGGGCAGTGACTATAAAAGCCCTGTAAGGAGCCTTTCGATGGAGAACCCTCACCCCGCAACACGAGTGTCCTGCTTAATGGGGCGTCTTCTGGCCGCTGGACCCTGCCACTCTCACACCATTAGCAGATTCTACAGATTTAAATATTTGACCAGCTTTGAAATGAGCAGCCACCTGTGAGCATAACGGAGCTCTTCATATGGCTCGGTCTCCAAGGACAGCGAGACAGATGGACAGCAAAGACAACCATGTTTCATATCAGTGTTTCTGTGTCTTTTCCCATTAAATATTCACCTCCCCTCTAACTGATTTGGCAGAGTGTCTGGGACAGCGAGACCGGCCTCCCAAGCTTCATTGTCATTTGTACAAGTAAAAATCGCTAAGAAACATGAATGGCAGGGTTGTGTGGAGTAACTGGGCGATGTCCTTTCATAGGGAATTCGACTTCTAGGGTGGTGACCCGCCAAAGAACAGCAGTGGGTGGGTTAAACAGGTTTAGGTTAACCAGTTAGCAGGTTATAAACAGGCCACTTTCCCTGCCCACAGCCGACTGCATCGCCAACTACAACGCCCAGCTGGATAACAAGCAGGGGGGGTTGGTCACCTCAGAGTCGGGCGTCTACAGCGACGTGGACCTCAACAAGCTCAACGAGATGAAGACCTTCAACAGCCCCAGCCTGAGCTTCATGGGGGGGGCACCCACTCCGTACGAGCCCACCCCCTACGCCACCACTCAGCTGATCCAGTCCAACATCCTGAGCAAGAACGGAAGCGGTGGCCCAGGGGGGGTGGCCATGGGCGACGCTATGGAGAAGCGCTGCTGGAAGCTGAAGCAGCAGGAAGTGACATCACAGATGCCGTTTGGCACCTCAGAGCAGTACAGACAGAGTAAGGGTGTGTGCCTATGCTATCCGTGGTTGGATGTATGTCAAACACATAGAGGCCATGTTAGCTAAAGGGTTTCTCTTTGCATCCATGTTGGCCCTGCATGACCCTCCACCAGCTGCTGAATCGTCTGCATTCATGTTACTCACACTGCCCCCCTCCCCCCCAGACCAATACAGGGGCGGAGAGAACACCCTGCCAGCCACCATTCCCTATGGCCACATCCACGAGCCCGGCGCCTCCGGATCCTGCCACAGCTCTGACCGCGGCAGCAACAGCACCTCCGGTGAGGGGATAGCATTGGGGGGGGGGTGCGCGGTGGGAGAACAGAGGCGAAAGCTGAAGGTGTAGGCAGGGCACCTAGAAGGAGACTAGGGCCACCGGAGTTAATTGTTAGCTGCTAATCTCTTCATAGTGACATTTTTCTTACAAATTTAACATAGATTTAACCATTTCATGTGCTTCGACATTCCCCTGGAGGGACTCTGTGTCTGGCACTAAGGTACAACTACGGTTCCTCTCAGTAACTTCAAATATCAACCACCAGACTACAAGACTCTGCCCTTAGACCTTGGGAGTCAAGCATGTAGGCCAGAGCTGTAGCTAGCAAATGTGGGCCCACTACTAAAATGTCACCTTGGGTCTCAATTACATTGCATTTTGTATTTTGAAAAATTCATGGGCCCCTATAAAGTGCTGGGTCCCCTGAATCTGCTGTATCCATGGGCCCCTATAAAGTGCTGGGTCCCCTGAATCTGCCAGAATATCCATGGGCCCCTATAAAGTTCTGGGTCCCCTAAATCTGCCAGAGTATCCATGCCCCGACTGCACCCCTGCATATAAGTTTTGGGGTATACAGGACATATATGGTAGGGCGGCCCTTTTCCTGCTGCTAACTTACTGTATGAACGTGGGACAGCTGAGTTGAGTGTTGACACAGCACTGGGGTCACGGGCCTCTGGTTCCTGGGTCCCTGGTGCCGGCTGTGTACCTGTGCCCACCCCTACGATGCCTGGCTCCTGCAGCTGCCTGGCCGGATTGCCCATTAATTAGCGTTACCCTCGGCATACCCTGTGCGGAAAGCGCTGAGGTCCTGCGGGCGAGGTGTCTCTGTACCAAGTACGCAGCTAGCAGGGTTTACACCGTAACACAGTCAGCCCTCCTGCAACACAGCTCTCTCTCCTTGTGCCGCTTGAAGATTTAATTTCAGCTTCTGCCACAAACCTCCTCCTCGAATGTGTTTGAAATCCCGACAGGACCGACCGTCCAACGGCAGGCTATGAATTTAAATTCCAGCTAATTGGCCCTTGATGTGCTTTTTTTTCTTCCTTCCTTTCTTTGTTCCCCCTCCACCTCCTGAAATAGAAAATATCCCCTTTGAAATGTCTTCTGTGTTCTGTGCTCGTGGAAGTGAGGCATTATGGGTAATGCACCTGTGCTCTTCCTTTAACTTGCAAACGCAGTGCTTATATAAAGACTGTCTGTGTGCACGTGCGCGCGCACGTGTGTGTGTCTGTGTGTGTGTGTCTGTGTGTGTATCTGTGTGTGTGTGTCTGTGTGTGTGTGTGTGTGTGTGTGTGTGTGTGTGTGTGTGTGTGTGTGTGTGCTGCCTGCCTGAATGTCTGTGTCATCTTTCCAGGGAGCCAAGGTCAGAAGAAGAGTGTACGCCCCCCCAAAGCAGCCAAACAGAGCTCTCTCAACTGGGCTGCTGGTTCCCTGCCCCCACCCCCTTCCCAGCCCCCCACTGAGGAGTACTCCCTGTCCGTGATGAAGAGGTGACATTCACACACACACACACACACACATATGTAGTCATGTCTTTTTCCAGACCGTCCATTCATTTCTATCAGCAAAACTCTAATCCCGGCCATGTTAACCTAATTCCTTACCCATCCCTAACCCATCCCTAACCTTAACCATAAGTAAGCAAGCAAAATACAAGACTTTCAGGATTTTTAGTTTTGTGATTGCATTCACAGATTTTTAAAAAATTGCAGTTCCCCTTGTGGGAACTGAAAAAATGCACACCACAACGTCAAAATAACACATTTTTATTATATTATGGGAACATTTGGTCCCCACAAAGCAGTATATACATAATCCCTACACACACACTAACACTTGTCCCAGTTCAGACGTTTGTGTTTATCAGTGAAAGTTCTGGAATAAATGTGACCGTCTGTTGCCATAGCTACGACCCCGACATGCAGTGTCCCACCCTGCCCGCGCGGCTCTACCTGCAACCGGGCGAGATGGAGGAAGAGGAGGAAGAGGATGATGAGGGCGGTGATGCGGAGATGGGGCGCTGTCCCACGCCTCCTGTTCGCGGAACGGCGTCTTCACCCGCCGCTGTCTCCTACAGCCACAAATCAACAGCCACACTCACACCGTCACCCCAGGAAGACCTGCAGCCCATGCTCCATGACAGGTGGCTGCCTCTATCGACATCACTTCCTGTCTAGCGTGACAGCCTATGAGTGCCCATCTGGATAGTGACTACCTTGCTCGTCCGTTTCAGGCGACTCGTAGGAAGCCCCCCCAGCCTCCCCAGGCCCCTCTCCCCCCCGCTCACGTATGGTTATATCTCTGGTCCTGTGGCGCCGGACACCAACGACCTGGAGGATGAAGAGGAGGAGGAGTTCGAGGCCGAAGTGGCTCGGGTGCAGTTCCGCCCGCACCGGCACCAGCAACCACGTGGGCCGGGCCCCAGGGGCCTGGGCCGGACCCCAGCGTCCAGCGCGGGGGACCTGGAGAGCTCTGTCACGGGCTCCATGATCAATGGCTGGGGCTCGGCCTCCGAGGACGAGGAGCACCGCGTGGGCCCAGTGGCCTCCTCCAGCCGCTCCAGTGGTGAATGCTCCTCTGACGGATCCTTCTTCACGGACGGGGACTTCGCCCAGGCTGAGTTCGTCCTCCCCGAGCAGCCAGGCGTGGGAGGTGAGCAGTGCGGAGGGGAGGGGGCAAAGCTCTCATTACGGGGGGGTGCTGTGTGACTCAGTGGGTTAGGGCATCAGGAGGGTCTGTAATCAGAAGGTCACCAGTTCGAATCCCATGGCTGAAAAACCAGTGCCCCTGAGCACAGCCCTTAACCCCCAGCTCCAGGGGCACTGCATGCTGGCCAGCCCTGCACTGTCACCCCCCCGGTCCTGCTCTCCTTGCATATATGCCTCATGGGGTTAGCAGGAAGAGAATTTCAACCATACAAATGAATAAAGCAAACGTTCCTATTCTGTCCGAAGACCTTCTTTGTACCTCGGCACAGCGACACTTTACGCTTTTCTACTAAGATTTACGCTTCTTGTCTGTGTCCTTCGTTCCTTCTGTCTGCCTGATGAAAGGCCGTAACTTAAAGTGACCAACTCAGATTATACCCCCGGATTGTCCTCTCCCCCAGGTCGGAAATTCAACATGTGTCCCCCAGCCCACCGTCCCTGCAGCCCTGTGTCCACCGACAGCAACATGAGCGCCGCCATTCCGCAGAAACGTCCACTGCGGAGGCAGAAGCAGCCGCAGCCTGCTCACCAGCAGGGGGAGCCCTACGCAGAAGGTGCCAGCACCCAGCCTCTCTCTCTGCACCCGTGTGCCTTTTCTCTTACTATATATCAAATATTTACCCATCCGAGTATCTAAAATATTTACCCTTTTACACAACTGGATATTAACCTAATTAATTAAGCATTTTGGTTTAGCTAACATTGATTTTAACTCCGTTGTGTTTATAGCCTTAATCAATATTGCCTCCCCAGACTTCTTCATATGACTGATTCAGCTTCAGCAATGCCTCTGTTTGTTTGTCGCTATATCAGGCGAGATTATAGGGGTCTAGTGACATTTTAGGGCTCTAGTATTTTATTAGGTGGGGGAGCGGTCATAATTCATATAGAGGGGCCGACTTTATCATTAGCCAATGATATGTTTTGAATCAGTGAATGAGAGGGGAGGGGACCAATCAGCTTTCAGGTGCGCCAGTATACCTTTTTCTACATTCTTATTCCTTGCCTGCAATCTCGCACCAGCAGCCATAGTGTGGGCCGTGTGTGTCTCTCTTCCGTCCCGGCTCCCCCTGCTGGTCAGTTGCTGTGTCAGTACCTGCATGATGTCCCTCTCTGACATCACCCCCCTTCTACAGATACTTCCTCAGTGGCCCCCTCACCCGCAGCAGCTCTCTCGGGTTCCCCCAGCTGCCCACCCCAGCTGCCCGGCTGCACAGACAGCAGGGACAAAAGAGCAAATGCAGGTGGCAGCCACAGGACTGGGGAGGCGCAGGAGAGGCCCAGGACGTCACGAGGGGGCAGATCCAACAGCCAGGAGGGCGGGCCCGGCAGTCAGCCACGCCCACACCCAGGTAGCCACCTGCCATTCTTCTTCTTGTGACATGAGGACTCGAGGTATATTTGATTAGTGAAGGAGTACTTTAGTGTGTAAATGGAAGAATGTGGCTTAGCGGGTTAGGATGCCGTGGTTGTTGGTTCAAATCCCAAGATCGGTAAAGAGGTTTGACCATTGGACCCCTCGCATCCCCATGTGCTTCTCATGACACCTGCATCTGTGTTTTTCGGTTGCTAATGAGCAACATACATTATGTAGCGCATGTGTAACTGCCACCCCACCCCCCCCCGGCCTCAGGCATGGAGGACATCCCCCCCTATAGCCGGCCCTCCTTCCCACCGGCGGCCGGGGCGCGAGAGCGAGAGCCCAGCTCCTCCAGCTCCATGTCATCACGCGGCTCCGGGAGCCGGCGCCGGGGCGAGGGGCCCGCAGGGGGGCGCAGGAACCCCACAGATCCGGGACTCACCCATGTGGGGGTCTTTCAGCAGCAGGAGGGCAACCCGCAGGTGGACTGCATCCCGCACGCCGGGTCACACACATTAGCCTTTTAATTACTTTATCTTATTTTTATGAAAGATTTTATAAAATATTCCTGTTTTTTAATTTGCTGATTTTGTCCACAGATAATGGAGAGTTAAAGAGCAGATGGGGCAGGATGATTTCCACACTAAATGGGGGTACCTTGCCCCCCCCCTGATGGCTGAGATCATTCCATGACAAATGCTGGCCCTCTACATTCCCGTAAAGACTTGTGTAGAAGTTCCTTTACAACACGCATAATCTGCTTTTCATTTTTAAGTCCTCTTTTTCAGTTTTCTATTCTAAACAATACTTTGAACCCCCTCCCCCCCAGCACTTCCTTCTTCCTCGCGGTGTGGGGATGTCACATTTTCCCCCACAATGCACTTCTGAGCGGGATGTTCCTGGAGCGTCATCAGCCTCCAGCAGATGCGTGGCTGCCAGGTCCAGCCGTCGCATTTAATTACCTGCTCCAGCGTGTCGCCCGCATTGTTGTTTGGAACAATCATTCTTTCATAATTGGTGTCTTTCTCAACCTGTTTTCAATTGTACGTTTTTATCGCATAAAGTGCAACCGTTGGAGAGAATATGTTTAGGTATTTTTTTTTGTTTTTTTTTGTGTGTTTTTTTGGAATGCACTGTTTTTTAATGTCAATGTCATCGGTGTTTGTTTTTTGTCTTTGGTTGTAAAAGCACAATCACTAAGATTTATTTGAAAGCATTTTATCTATTAGACATGGTTTTTACTGGAGGAATGCAGCGAAGACAAGAGTCTTGTTGTTTGTGATTAATGATTTGTGCGTTTTTGGAGATGGACTTGAGGGATGGTGTCTGACGGCTCATCCAGAGCAACTTGCCCTCCTGTGGGTCCGGTTTCATGCAGCACCAATGGTTCTGAAGAGGTCCGAAACTTTTGTTGGGGCATCACTGTCCCCATTGACACTGTCAAACCAAGATGGAAACTTCAGAACACTTGAGTCCCACAGGTAACCGTGGCAACAAAAGAAGGGGAACTCAGGACCGTAATTAGCATCTGACCTACGCTGTGACATCACTGCGGACGTCATGCGGGAATACAACGCGCAATTTCAAAGACACTCAGCAGGACGTGAGAGATGGCTTAGCTATCGGTTGTATGCTCACGCACTCGGTCCTTCTGCCGTCCTGATGTCATGTTAGCGGGGTCCTCTTCCCTTTTTGTTCTCCGCCAAAGAATTGGGCACAAGAGGAGAAGCCTGGGTTGATGTGGTCGTTTGGTTTTTACCGTGACTGAAGGGCAAACTGTCCACTTGCCCAACCTTTTACATTTTGAGATTAACCGACTCTAAAAACGTCATTTCTTTTCCACATTATTTATTAAAATGTCCTCAAATACCATCAACGCCCAGTTCCCGTGTCCCCTTTATTAAGTCGTGTGATGTGTCCAGGAGTTGTACCATGCTGACTGACAGTCACAGAGTCCCAAGCGACCAACTGGCACATAAGCTACCGTTTCCACATGACATCACTTCCTGTGACTGACAGCCGGTCAGGCGTTCGGCGCCTGTGTACGTTTCTTGGCCATCTACCTGTTCGGTGAGACAGCGGACGACGGGCCGAGAGCGAATCCATGCTGGAAAGCAACGCGGGCTCTGACGCCTACCCCTCCAGGGCTTCTGGGAGATGCGCTGCTTAATTAACCTCCTACTGACCCCATCGGAGTTAATTACCGGAGCGACGGTACGGCGCCAGCCGCCATACGGGATCGCCGCGTAGCCAGGGCAACGTGCGGGTGCCCGTCACAGGTGCCCCACTCGCTGTCAGCCAATCAAAGCCGGGCTCAGTGTTAGCCCCACCCACTCACATCTGCTGGGGTGTCAGGCCATTAGGCAGCAAATTAGACACCTTGCGAGCGGCTTGTGTGCGAGCGCCTCTGTTTGACTTTGACTGGCTGTGACTTTGAGCGCCTGCGGCCAGCAACGGCACCACGCCAAGGTATGCGGCTGCCGCTGCCCGCCGCTGCCCGCTGCCCGCTGCCCGCTGCCCGCCGGCTGAGCCGCGCAGATGTCGGTGCCCTGCAAGCTGCCATGGCCAAACCCTGCCTTCCTACACAGCACCTGTGTGGTCAAGTCCGGGGAAGCTTGGAGCAAATGTGGACTGGTTAGTACTGGCTAATCTGTAAACCTGGTGACCATGCAGATGCCTGAAACACAGTGACCGCTCTGCTTGGTCTCTCTATACACAGTATGACTGCAGGCAGGCTGACAGGACAGAGTTAATGTCGCTGAGTTCCTGCTTCAGAATGCAGACATTCTGTTAATACAAAATTGAAAATGAAAAACAGGCGCCGACTACCAAACATCCGTCCTCCTCGCTTATCTCTCGCTGATATCTTGTCGACGTGGGACCATGGGGGTTATAATAACTTTCATTTTAACCATCGGCATCTGGCTCAGTCGGGCTGCCCAGCATTGTCTTCCTGAAGCTCTTTGAGTTTCATACCTTCCAAGCGAAATCCAGCATTGGACCGGCTGCCTTTTTAAGCAGAAGACCAGCAGGTGGCGTAGTGGCTCAGCATGTGAAGTTGAATAATATCTACTGACTCTACAGCAGAATATCCAGCTATACGAGGGGCAGGGGCCTGATCCTGGGGTGCTGGTGTCCTGCAGGTTTTACATCCTACCTGGTCTCTGGTCAACCGCCTCTGATCTCAGGCACACAGTAACTCATCAGGTAGGATCGAAGACCTGCTGGATCGCGGCACTCGGAATCAGGAAGTCCTACCTCTCCACTGTACAAATGGGCAAAAATATTCATAGCTTTCATTCTGGATAAATGCACAACAAAGAATAACAACACAATAAGAATAACAACAATTATTATACTAATAACTGTCTTGGCCTTTGCTTGCCACAGAAATATCCCAGAATTAAAAAAATAATAATAATAATAGACAAGAATAACAGTAATAATATTAATAATAACAATAATAATAATGATGATGATGATAATAATAAGAGGAAGACAACATTGGAGGAATAAACAGCAGGAAAAGTCACCCGCTACCTTGACAAAGGCCTGTTAGGAGCATCTCAGCCACAGCAGTCCATCACTCCTTCACTCTCAGTCTCCTGATCCAGCTCCACCCACATTTTTATTGCATCCCTGAAGGTTTGTAACAACCTGAAATAATTTGACAATGTCCTCATCATGCTGACTGTTTGTTTGTTTCCCCCACTAATTACTATCCCACCCCCCCCAAAATCATTTTGAAGCCATGGTATAATAGGACATGGCTGCCAGATAGCTCCCCCCCTCCCCCACCATC
>JAABNY020000015.1:17239-29296 GCA_015164015.2 Brevimyrus niger
AACACTAAAAAGGCATTTAACCCCACTTTTTCCCGCAAAAAGGAAATTTTTTTAATTTGGCGTTGGAGCCCTTATCTCCCCCCCCCCCCCCCCCCCCCCCCCAAACCCCCCCGGTTTGTGCCCACAGGAGTACACGATAGACGTGTTCTTCAGGCAAAGCTGGAAGGATGAGCGGCTGAAGTTTAACGGGCCGATGAACATTCTACGCCTGAACAACCTGATGGCCAGCAAGATCTGGACCCCAGATACCTTCTTCCACAATGGGAAGAAGTCCGTGGCCCACAACATGACCATGCCGAACAAGCTTCTGCGGATCCAGGAAGACGGGACGTTACTCTACACCATGAGGTACAGGCTCTGTCGAGTCCACAGCAAATGGCATCAAGATTGTAGTAAATAAACTCAGATATATTTCTTTGAGGGAGGGCGGTCAGGAACGAGTTAGTGTTTCTCATGTTGCGTGGCCACTCGGATATTGACAGGTGCTGGGGAAAGACGAACTACGCCTTACATGTCCCAGAAGCTCTGAATTCTTCATCTGGGATAATTACGCAAATTCAATTGGCCACATGATCAATGACCGATTCCGGCGCAGCCGGACAAATTGCACATTCATTTGTTTTTCTAACAAGGCTTACATGTCGGCGAGGATGTAATTTATCATGTAGCCCGGCTTTGACCTGCAAGCAGTCAATTCTGTGATGGGCTAATTATGGTTAAAAGTGAGGTCCCTAGAAGATGAAAGCAACGTGCGGAGAGAATAACCTGTCAGATGTAGACGCCATGCAAAGTTCAGCAGCTGTGCTGTGTGAATCGTGCATTTACTCGTGCAAAGTTTCAGTGAAAGTCATCTTAAATTCTGGAATCTGTGGCAGGGCCCCATATACTTAATCATTTATCATTCATTAATATCGAACTATTCTTATTTACTTAAAATATTCCTCCCTGGGGGTTATCCAGTCTGACAGCCCGCTCATTTTTAAGCGAAGCATTTTCTGCCAGAAATGGTGTTTTTATTATGTCCCGCTGGGGGGGGAATATCGTCAGTGTAACATTCTCCTCTGGCCAGACCCCCATCAGCCAGCTAGGCGGCTGTTGTTCCTGCCGTAACACCGTGAGCAAGGCCCGCTGCTTCTGTTTGTGCCCCCAGGCTCACGGTGCAGGCCGAGTGTCCCATGCATCTGGAAGACTTTCCCATGGACTCACACTCCTGTCCCCTGAAGTTCGGCAGCTGTAAGTAATGGCCGGAAGCTACAGGAAACCTGACTGGCCTGGCATTTAATATGGATACGTATGGCTGTATAATATATAGATAGACACACACACACACACACACGCACAGAGGTTTGCAATTATATCTTTGTGGGGACTCGCCAATCATTTTACAGGGAAAACTCTAATCCCAACATGACAACCTTAACCCCTATCCAGCCCTAACCGTAACCATAAGTAGCCAAACAGAATACGAGACTTTTGGCATTTTTACTTTTTTTGATTGCATTCACAGATCTTGAAAAATGGTCCCCACAACGTCAAAATAGCAGAGTTTATTATATAGCAAGGAACATTTGGTGCAGAGTGGGATTGTCTGTGTGATCGTGCCCATGTCTGGGCCCTGTGGTGGACCAGCATCCCCTCCAGGTTCCACTCCACCCCTGTGCCTTGTGATCCTAGGCTAGGCTCCATGCTTCCTGTGATTCTGATCAGGATAAAGTGGTCGGAAAGTATGGATGGATGGATGGATTTCCCAATGCTGGGAATGGGAAGACAGGGCCACCCCATATGAAGTTATTCTTTATATCATACTTTCATGTTGTTACTCTAAAAATTTTGAAAACGTTTTAATACATTCTTTCAATTGTAAGCATGGGATCGTGTGAGAAAAACTATCTGTAAAACTCCATTTATATGTTCCCTTAAACTTTCTGTGTGGTTTTGGGATAAGAACCTATTACCATAAATAGATGCTTTCCCTGATATTGGCATAGAACCTCTTTACAAAACATTTCTTAACATAATTACCACACAGTTAATAATTGTTGATACCTTAAGTATATGAGGCTGACATCATTCCACCTAAATAAATCTTATTTTCATCACACTGATTTCACTCAGTCATTCATTTGACACTGCTCACCTTCAAGTGACACATGAAATTTAATATATGCTATAATCTATACATAAAAAGCTCAATTAATGTTTATTAAAAGTATTTTTTTTTATTCCCCTCACAAAAGTTGCATAACAAGCGGTATGAATTCATGATTAAAATATAAACTCTTCTGTAAATTATTTAGGTTTCATGGATGCACGTAAAATTTAAAAATAATCACCCATCATTTAAAACAGTTGCCTAAAAGCCTCGAGATTTTTCATGGCATTGTAACCATAAACAATAAAGGTACAACTCTTTTGCATATGTTCAGGGGATGAGGAAGGCTATTAAACTGTTGTGGAAATGCTTCTTTTTAATATATAAAATAATTAGGTCAGAATGGATATTTCTAATTATAAAATTTGCTTTAGGGTGTTTACAAGTTTCACATAAGCCAGAAAAAAAAATCGTTTTGAGTCATTCCATTTTCATTTTATCCATATTTTGATTTAGCCTCAGGTAAATATAGCAGAAATGATTTTGAATTTTGTCGTGGGGGAATGTTTTCTATAATTTTTTTGCTGTAAGTCCCCACCCCAGGTATAAGATGCATGTGAATTAATTGGATTATCTACAGTAAGTTCACTTGCGTTTATAATGAAGTGTTGTCTGCTGCATATGTTGTTATGAATGTGAAATAAATCCCATATGTTGCTTACATTTTGGTACGAGACGACAAAGTCTTGAGTCCTGAATAAGGGCGAGTGTATAAAAAAATAAGAAAAACCTGGAATGACAGGAAACGTCTCTGCTTGTCAGTGCGCATCAAAGCCTCTGTGAAAGTTACCCTTTTCCTCAACTTTGCTATGGAATGATTTGTCTGCACGCGTCCCACATGCCAGTTCACAGATCACAGCTAGTATGTCAGCAGCCGGCTCCCCGTCTGTAAATCCCTCTGCCCCTACCGAGTGGTTTTTTTTTACCCTGTCTTGCTCCCCTATTTCCGCAAACCTTGCCCTCATCAGCCTTGCCTCTTCGCCTTCGGAGCACCGCCTCCCAGCGTGCGTGAACCTTTGCTTGCAGTCACAGTGCTGACAGGTGACCATGTAGAGGCCCACAGACCCTGCTTGGGGGTGACACAATAAAGTATCCAGGTCCCGACTCTGTTAACGATAATCTCTGTCAAAGATCATGCGATAGTGTTTCAACTTAAGGTGACTAACTGTTAATACTGTTACTCACAAAGCTCCTTCCACTCTGGGCAGTGTGCGGCTGAGCCAGTTAGGGTGCTGTTCTTGTAATCAGCAGGTCGTAGGTTCAAATCCCAGGGTGGATGAAGTGTTTTCACTTTTGTGGCCCTGACCAGGAATCTCAATTGCTGTTGAGACTGACTGACACTGCTTCTTCAATTGTACATTGCTTTGGATAAAAGGAGCTGTTAAATAACCGTAACACTGTGGCTTTTCTTCAAACATAATAGAGCTGTATCCCAGCCCCTTAATCTTGACTTTCCCAGAGCCCATTCAGATGGGCAGCTGCAGTCACAATCGCGTGGAAGCCACATTAGCGGCATAAGGGTAATTCATCTTAATTAGAAGCATTCTGAGGCAGCAGGTAACCAGTTCCCTGTCTCTCTGATGACGGGCAGGGCAGGGCCCCTGGGCTGGGCCTGGAGGGAGAGGGCAGCCCTGTCTGTCACCGCTGGCTAATTGAGCAGCCCGTCGGTCGGAAAGCAGAGACTTAATAAATGAAACCAGTTGGGTTCCATGGTCTAAGCTGTAAAAGCTGTACTAATAGTTGTCGTTAACAGTAAGAAATGTACTTTTCATAAATATAATTCTGAAGCTGTAAGCTAATTTAGGCACTTTAGACAGTGCTTCGCATTCCAATACAGCCTCCTCTCGTGTAGCGAACATTCGCGAAAACGACGGTAACCAAAAAGCCTGTATTAACGGGCAGATTTTTTGTACGCCTGAAAGCGACGCACGCTGGAGTGGAGTAAGGCCTCCTCTCATTGAGATGGCAGCAAGCAGTGATCTTTGCAGCACAAAGTCGGTCGCAGTCACAGCTAGGCGTGATTTTCGCTTAGCGACGATAACTTCACTTGTAATATACTGGCTGCTGTTGGTGACTGTAGTGTGTTCAAACACCGTCTGGGGAACCAGTATACTATCAAAAAAAAAGGACCAATTTGTACCCTCAAGGGTCTGCCAGTTATACCCTAGCTGTAGGTAAATGTACCTTTTACGATACAGAAATTAACGGTACATTAATGTTATTTGTACCCTGGGGATGTTCTTCAGAGTCCATTTCTGTACCTTAAATTAGACTGAAAGCTACGTTTACCTGCAGCTAGGGTACAATTGGCAGACCCTTTAGGGTGCAGCCGTAGCGAAGGGACAAATCGGTAGCTTTTTTTCTGTCAGTGTAGATGATAGAGGTGAAGTGAATGATATTCCTGTAAGTAGGCTGACACGGTGGATCATGAATAAGCTGCTAAGCGGAACTAAATGTTTTTTGCACTTTGTGTTCAGTCTGAATGTTGACTCTCCGGCTACCTGGCAGAGTGCGGAGTAGATGTTTGGGACTCGAACTCAGAACCACGAGGTTGCTCGGCTTTTATACCTCCGCTTAGGGTGCTTAAGGCTGGGGGTAAAACCCGAAAGTATCGCGGTAGGCTGAAGATCTCCATCCAGCCATTCCCTGTAGTACATGCGTGTCCTATTTAAGGATCAAGGGGACGAGGATCAAGGACCGAGCAGATCCTTATTGTCCCCCGGTCAGTCAGATAGCAGTAACATCCCCATCAACATCAGACAAACAATAATAAATAGACAAAGCAGAAAAGGCGCGCCGCGTTAAAAATAAAAAAGCCAATGAAGAATACCTGCAGTATATAGATTACACTGAATTACTGCGGCCAGTGGCAGCCGAGATGAATGAGTGTTAAAATCTGCTTGTCCTGCGTTTAGGCAAACTTCAGGATATCTGAGGACCTTGAACAGATGCAATAAAGGGGCACACGGGACCAGAGCCTATCCCAGGCTATAGGGTGCCAGCCCGTCGCGGGGGGGGGGCACACACCATTTGCACAGACTCATGGGTAATTTGGCACCTCCAGTTCACGTTAGCCTGGTTTTGGATTGTGGGGGGAAAACTGGGGTGACCTGGATGGACACCCCTCAAGGACACAGGGGGAGAACAGGCAAAGTCCACACTCATGGGGCCATGGCAGGAGCTTCAAAACCCTGGTCCTGGAGGTGTGAGGCAGTGCTAACCAGTGGAGATCTCAAGGAACGTTATATGGCAGTGACTTTAACTGAAACATCCACAAGTGATGATGAATGATAAATGTATCCGCTGCTGCTTTAAGCGATATTATTGCCCGGTTGCCTATGTTATTATGTAACAATGTAACTTATAAAGCCATGTGTCGGAAGTTTATGTAACGTAAATTTTATTTCCAAAGCACATTTAAACAACCAAAGCTTTCCAAAGTGTTGCGCAAAAGTAGCACAGACAAAACATAATTAAGACAACCCCATAAACGATTACTATACAAACAATACAAATCGAGGAATAAAATTATAAATAATTTATTCAGTCAACCAATAACGTGCCTACATTGACTGTGATTGACACATTGTTAAACTTGCAGTCAGGGTAATCTGGCCAATGAATGAGCTTCCGCCGTCAAATCCCATCCCTTAATCCCCTCCCCCATCCCTCATCAATCCCATTGTCTACCCTAACTCTGCACATCACCAATGAGCCGTGACGTCGTGACATTCATGACACATCTCAGCAGCAGTAGATAAGATTAGCTGGACATGTTTGAATATATAATATTTACATGAAGTTTTCACTTCAAATTTTGTTTTCACAACACTTCTGCTCTCTAGGGTCTAGGGCAGGGTTTCCCACCCTGGTCCTCAGGGGCTAGCAGACGGTCCATGTTTTTGCTCCCTCCCAGCTCCCTCATGCCATGTCTGATAACAGAACGTGGCAAAGCTCATGCTCCACACAATGGATAAAGTCTTAGTTCTCCAAAGGTGTTTCTTAATACCAAGAACAGAAAGATCATGCATGTGGTCTTGGTAACCGATGTATCAGTGATATTTAGGGGTGGAGCAAGAATAACATCCTAGGATTTTTTACCATCCTCTATACTTCTGTTCTTCATATTGAAACAGGTCTTTGGCAATGGAATATGATGTAAATCAGGTACATGAGAACACAAGTACGGTCGAGTACTCATATTGAGAAACACACATAATGTGGTTTACAGCTCACAGTGTCTCCAGAAGCCAAAATGTCACATGGTCACTCAATGTGGAAATAAATTGCCGACTCACTTGCCAGAATGCTGTTCTTCGAGGGGGCGGGCAGGAGGGCTGCTTACATCCAGGGATGGGAGCAGACAGATGCAGAGAAGGACGGCTTCCACAGTGTTGCTCTGATTGTTCCGTGCCAAGTGTCAACATAGCCATGTCCTCCTCTAGTGAAATCTAAAGAAATCAATCAGTGGATCGATCAGTCAGGAAAATCAATCAAAGGCTAACCCTCACCACACTCCTCACTGTAGCTTTTCCAGTGGAAATCAATGAACAAACCTCAATAGCTCATGCCGGTAAATTTAAACGAGGAGAAAGGAGTAATTTGTGTCAGAAAATGTAGAGGTCATTAGCATGATTTTTGATAACAGGAGAATTTGTGATATAAACTGTCTTAATTGTGAAATACAGCAACTAGAGATTCGGCACTGCGAGCTCAGCTTCTTCTGGTTGTGAAGCAATTAAGCTTTTTGAATTTTTTTAATTTAATAAGATATAGTTTTGAGCCCAAGTTTTTTTTTTTAAATCATTATGCCTTGTAAGTGAGTTGCTTTCATGAAAATCTTGCTTTACAAAGCTATATGAAATTTGGAATATTAAAAATCTCTTATTGGAGCTGAACAATGATGACTATAGTTGTGATTCTCTCACTAGGCGAACACTAGTGTTTTGTGACCTGATTTAATTGTGAGGCTTGTGGTTCACCCACTGAAGGGTCATGTGACTACCTGGGGCTCCTGTGTTACTGAGCTCGTATCAAACACCCCTTAGCAACGACAGATAATGTTCGTGAAGACATCCAGCCCTGTACACGGGCTTTTCTCTATCAAAGTGTTATCAAAACATGTTTGCATTGATATGGACGGTAATTTGTTTCTGTCATGAAAGCATTTTATAAATACTTGTAAATATTTCAGCAGTACCTGCAGCATGTGCGCATTTTAAGACAATGCCCTATTGACGCAAACACGTTTACAAAGCAAAATGTCTTTCAGCTCAGGAAAGAACAACATCTTGTTACATCAGATTTCACGTGTGTAACTCAAACCCATTATTTATTGTTAGACCTCTCAATTTGGAGTGGAAGGTGCAGGTATATTGCCCTCATAAATCTTCTCTCTGTGTGGGCCTGATTTCTGAACTCACTGGATATTGAGAAGCGTTCGTTTATATTTGAGCAATTGCGGCAGGTTTGAAATTTAGCTTGTGTGGGTGTGGACGCTGTATCCACTTTATGGCTTAATGCGCTTTTAGTTGAAATAAGGAACACAAACGCATTTTAATCCGGTTTTTACCATATCAGATGAAATGCAACCCAGATTGAATAAAGATTTTATCCCCACCAGTTTTGCGTTATCGAAGCATCCTGTGCATTGCTGTTTACTTCGGGTTTGTGGGGTAACAAAAATCTAAAAATAATTAAACAAAACACTAAATATGCTTATAAAACAAAGTATATTAAATAAAAATCAGAAAAAAAGCTAAATGTCATTATTACCTGATAATATCTTAATGATAGGTATCCATACAGTTTCCATTCATGCTTGTTCTATTCAAGAGTCATGGGTCTGGAGTCTATCCTGAAAGCTAAGGGTGCAAGATAGGGAACAACCCAGGATGGAGTACCAACCCCCGGCAGGGCACGCTCACACACCATTCACACGCATTAACTATTTAGCAGCTCCAATTCATTAGCATGTCATTGGACTGTCGGGGGATTCCAGAGAACCTGGAGGAAACCCCACGATGATATGGGGAGAACATACAAACTCCACACACGTGGCCCACAGGTCTGGGTCAACAATTCATGCCTTGCTGTCCGATGACAAAGACATATCTCCGAAATGTATTGTTTCAGGAGAGTGAAACTGTTTTACGAAATAAACGTAGAACAGCAGAGACATTCAAATGTTAATTATGACACACACAAATACTTGTTAAATAGGTGACTTAATGAAACATATTTTCATTGGCCAATTAGTTGCCAAACACTATCACACAAAGGAGAATAGATGTACTGCATCTATAGTAAAAAGCCACAAGTGTCCATTCTCAGTAGTGAAAATATGGTAGTACACATTAGGTATTGTATACATCTAGTTGATTGTATTTGGTTTTATTAATGATTTAAATAATGTTCTTTTCTCTCAAGAGACAAAAGTATTTTTATCTGTTTGGAAAAAGCTGTTTTGATCCGGCCACCTGGTGTGCTCCTCTCCGCAGATGCCTACACCATGACGGAGGTGACGTACTCGTGGACGCGTAATGCCTCCGAGTCAGTCGTGGTGGCAGAGGACGGTTCCCGGCTTAACCAGTATGATCTGCTTGGGCAGACAGTTGGGAAGGAGACCATCAAATCGAGCACCGGTAAGTTCCCAAGGCTCCGTGTGATTTTCAGTATCTTTTCATCGTGTCCGACATTTTCTTCTGCTGTTGCACGACAACCCGAGGACGACTGTTTGTATTCTGCCATGTGATGAGTGACGATTTGTGGGTCAGTCCACCATTTTTTTTTTTTTGCTTTTAGGGTTGTATAAGGCACATACACAAAAATCCTGGCACTTTTAGTAGGAAAAGAAATTTGAGAGGTTTTCTCTCTTTTTAAATAATAGCAAACAAACAGACAGTAAATAGACAGACAGACAGGAAGACAGACAGACAGACAAATAGATCGATTGATTACACTTGAAATGGTACTAGCAGGGCCAGGATTGACTTTCCACTTTGCCGGGGTATGAGTGCAGCACTCATATGAACTCAGGCGGAGGCTTGGGAGTCGAAATGTTCCTGGAAGGGAGCTGGGATACGGAATCCCATGGGATCCCAAAGGCTCAGGGAGACAATTTCCAGCAGGATTGGCAAGAAATGCCTTAAAAGACAATCTTCTCTCACCTGCGTGTGTCTTCGTGTCTCAAGGAAAGCAAGATGGGGTGAGGAATAGCATTGCAGTGTACCTGTACTTGTGTGAATGGTAAATGAAGGATCGATTTTCATTAAATGTGTTCCATTCGAGTCTTAGCAAACCAGTGTTCATGCAGCCGTTGATAGTCTGTAGAGAGTTCCACAGGGTGCCAAAAGAACATATTTTTTTTTTAGTTTTCTTATGTGTGTGCTGATTGGTCGTTTCAGTACCTAGTTGTGCTGTCCAGGTTTGAAAACAAATGTCCACAGAGCAAATCTCCATGCATATGTGACGCGGTTCCTCTGTTGGCTTTAGCCGCCCAAAGCTGCTGATGTGCTTTACGTGGCTGAGTCACAGAAAACGTGAGATCGGCCAGCGTTCGGGGAAGCTGCGGGGTAAATGGAAAGTGCCAGAAAGGCGTGAACCAGCACTTACCTGACCCCGACAGCCCAGACTATACTGGCGGTTTGATATTTAAGTAAATTAATCATGAGCAACTCTCAACCAGTAAGTTTGCGTGTGTAATTTATTTATTTAAAACAATCCAACTTCATGTGATTCAAAGGCAGGCCGGGGCTAATTTTTTCCTATTTATATAATACTTATGTATGAGTCATAACTGCTAGATGTTTACTGAGACAGCCCACTATGAAAACACTGTCGTTAGCTTTGCAGAGCTGTTCTAAAGTACAGAGTGCTGCTTTTGAGCACATTTTAAAAAAAATATAAAAAGCCGCAAGGCAGCTCAATTAAGGCGAAACAAATCAATAGCGAAGACACTGTGTTGCGCAGTGCGATGGAGATCATTTCCAAAGTGCATATCATTGAATTTGGCCCTCAGTAAAAAAATATTAGCGTTCAGTCTGTGTTCCGATCTGTTAGTCACAGATCTACCGCGCGTGCGCCGACATTGGTTACGTAAACGCACGCGGTCATCATCCAGGCAGAATCTCGGTGAAAGCGTGCCCAAGTCTCAGAGTTGGGAGATACAAAAGCTGCAACGATCAGGAGAATAGATACTTTGCCAGAGGGCCGTAGATGTGGTTAAATCCTCATATCAACCTTTAAGAACGTCGCGTCGCAGACGCAGATGGATGACTTCAACCTATTCATTGAATCACTTCAGTGCTTTGAGTATCATATTTGCGTTCCTGAAATGACTCACACTGACTTTATTTAGTAATTTATTTAATTAAAAGGCTTTCCTGATATATATTTATGGATTTCTTCTTGTGCAGCCCAGATGATGTATAGTGCCTTCACAATATATTCGCTGATAATTTCTCATTTTGTTGTTTCGCAAGATCAACTGAAAATCCATGTAAATGCAGTTACTTATATACTGATGTGTATAAGTAACTTCCGCAAAGAATTGTCTGTTGTAAGAAATTGGAAGTGGTCTGAAAGAGCTCAGATGCCCCCCAGATCAGGCCCTCCTACCCAATGGACAAAAGAGGAAGCTGAATGAGAGTGAAGAGACCAGCAGAAATTGTGGAACTCATTGTCAAGATTGGGAATCACGGCCTAGAGATCAGCAATGTCTTCAGACAGTTCTGGATTTCTGAAGTGACTTCTGAGAAAAGCTAACATTAATTCACACCTGGCGGCTGACAGGACCCATGTGACAGACCGCGGGAGTTTCATGAAGGGGTTGTTGGTGGTATGATGAATCCGAAGTTGGACTTCTTGACTTAAAGTGAAACCAGTTGTCCAGGTGACAGTATCACTGTCATTGAGCGTCATGCACTGAGGTGGTTGGGACTGGGAAGCTGGGCATGATAGCTTAAAACCAAACACTGGGAATTTTTGAAGGAGCATCTCTTTCAACAACAGATATTTACGTGTGGAGAAGATTGATGTGCCAGCATTACAATGGGCCCAAAACACATGGCAATCACTACAAAGAGGTTGGCATCCTGTATTGGCCTTGCCAAATCCTGGACCTAAATCCCATTGAAGATTTGTGGTACGGCCTGAAAAATGCTGCCCGCTGAGTCGGAAGCAAATTCGCACGGAGGAGGCTGGCGAAAATTCCGAAATTGGGATGTGCAAAGCCCGTGCAGGCATACTCAGAGGAGTAAGTACTGCCAGAGGCATACCTGGCAAGAATTAGCTCCGGGGTGATTACCTTTCTAAATGAGACGTGAGCATTTTCATTTTTTAGAGTTGAATAAGAAGTATTTTTTTTTTTGCGTCATGAATGTTGAATTTATTATTGGTGTAGTGGGAAACAAATTATTTCCATGCACTCAAAATTAAGGTGTAACAGAACAGAGTGGGGAAAGATCAAATGGGGAAAAAACTTTCTGGAGGTACTTATATAACAAAGTGCTCGTGATTTTATGGTTTTTCTTTCTGCTTTTGTTGGTGAAGGACCAGGATGAACAATAGTGCTGGATTAAGGGGCTTTGTTGTATCAAAGACCGTATTTGTTCCCCCCGTCCCAGGGTGCATCGGGGCTGTGCCACTCATTACAGTGTGCACTACACCTGGAGTGTAATTAAAACAATGCCATTACAGCAGCATGGAATGTGGGGCGGGAGGCTTAATTCATGCCACCATACTGGACGAAGTCCTGAATATATGTCTGTGTGTGTGTGTGTGTGTGTGTGTGTGTGTGTGTGTGTGTGTGTGTGTGTGTGCGAGCGTGTTTACCTATCCTTATGGGGACACAATGTCCCCATAACGTGATAAATATCCATTTTTTTCCCTTATGGGGACATTTC
>JAABNY020000015.1:30798-41680 GCA_015164015.2 Brevimyrus niger
AGGGGGGAAAAAGAAGAACGGAGAAGCAGGGGGGGGAGAAGAGAGGCGAGGGGGAGGGGGGAGGGGAAGAGGAGAGCACGTGCAGTCAGTAATTAGGACATCGTGCTTCGTCTTCATTAGTTATCATGTGAAATTTGTCAGGCTGGCCCCCTACTCCTTTTCTCCTGATTGAGAGGAGGAATATGGGACACGAGGCCACCAAAGCCAGAGGTGGGGGGGGGATTGTTGCAATCTTCCAAAGTTCAGAGACCTCCAGACAATTATGGATGTGGAGCAGCGGAGGAGCGTGAAACTGCAAGGGCAGGAAGTGGATACATTCCTCACAAAATAAATGCCACTCATTACATAAGCCGTGCCACTGTGCTCAGTCACTAGATTCGGAATCGGGCTTCTTTTTTACAGACACATATTTTTGCATAGATATAGTTACACAACTGTAACTATAAAGAGGCATAAAAAATAATGTTTGTGTCCGGAGGAGAAAACTGTTTCAGGCATGGAGTGGGCATGGATTTTACCATGGCGCTGATTTAGGCGGCACAGAAAGGAATCCATCCATCCGGAGGCCTAGAGTTTATCCCAGACAGCATGGGGCACAAGGTTAGGGAGAGACCCAGAATGAGGTGGCAGTCTATCATGGGGTACATACAGGCACCAGATGGACTCTCTAAAGATACAGGTTCGTCCAAGCAAAGGTCTTTGGGCCACCGAAGGAAACCAGAGGGAACATGCAAACCCCACACATGAAAGGCAGGGACTTAGTCCAAAATCTCAGCTTTGTGGGGCAACAGGAATCCCCAAAATACAGGCAGACTCAGTTTTTCCTGTATATCTCATAAATTACTACAATAAGTTATTGTAACATTGCAAATGTCATATGAATGTCCCAGGATTAACTTATTGTCTCTTACAGTAACAATATTTTTGTCTAAATAGGGCTGCTGCTAGATATACAGTATATTTACATAAATACATATCCGTCACACACGAGGGACCGTGGTGGTGTTGTAACAATGCGTGTTTTTCAGTGTCATTTGAAGAGTGGTTGTTTGCTATTTGAGTCATTTCAGGGCAATTTATATTTGTCATTGTAAAAATACCATGTTGCATCATTGAGTATTACAGGTGGCGCATGAAGTTTACACATGAGCATGAACCATACTTACTTCCACACTGGAAGCCTGGCAGCTTTCTCTCTCTGTCCACCAGGGGCCTGGACCCCTCTGAGCTTCCCTTCCCCGATTTCACCCTATCAGATCCTCGGATCCGAGCGTCTAATGTGTCCTTTTCACCGACGTACCTAATATAGTCCGCGCAGCGGCCGCGTGCGTCTCTCTCGTGATCTCTGATGCGAGATGCGTGATTCTCCGCGTCGGCTAGGCATGACGGCAGCAATGTCCCTGAGGTAAAATTGTGAATGCAGGGACCTTTGAGGAAGGTAATAAAACCTGTAATTACGGGGAAGGTGACATAGCAAAGCCAATTATTCTATGAAAAAAAGGGCAGTCCTTAACATTCATGACTCATTCCTAAAGAATATAAATCATAATCCACTTCCTTTGGCTTGCCTCCACCCAATAGCACCCCAGTTATATCACTTATGTGGCTCCTACTACTCAAATGAGTGTGGTTCTAGGTTACAGGGTCACTAAAGTACAGCCTATAAGCCAAACTGTGCTGCAACCTAGAAGAAAAACCACTCTTCACAGCGTCAGAATTCAGGCCAGAAAGCTCACTGGCCGGGATTAGCAGGCAAGCATTTTGAAAAACCAATGGCAACATTAGGACGTGTGTTCCTAATAGATGAGGTCAAGTACCGTTTCTTGCTTATAAATTTTAATTCATAATTATATGTCATTTTTTTCTCCCGATTAGCTGTCTTTTTTTTTTTTCTTGTCAGTGTGACTGGTCTTCTCACCCCCTGCTGAGAAATGGCCGCAGCCTCATCGAGTGCAGAATTGCAGCCCTGTAGGTTTTGTCTCTCCTCCCCCAGCTGGGACAGGCATGGAAATTCCATTACATGGAGATAAAAGCAGATTCTGTCCCTCCTAGATAGGGTTTTTTCGTGACGGCGTGTATATAGGTTACCCCTGAAAGGGAAACGCAGGGAGAGGACGCGCCCTCCAGCGGGAAAGGAAATTGCGACGCCTTTTTAGGATGAGCTGGCAAATCTTCAGGGATGAAAGCTCGCTACATAAAATAGAAGCTTCATCTGCCAATTAGCAGGGCAGAAGAATTAAACTGAACTGCAGGAGGGAAACTGAGGACCCTGCTATTCCCTGCTATTCCCTGCTATTCCTCCTCAGCCAGTTTTAACAACCATGTCATGTCAGTGTTATAGTCCATCCATCCGTCTATCCTTTGCCCAGTATAGCCTGTGACGGGAATCATCGATATTTTCTTACTGTTATATTTTTGGGCTTATGTATATGCTGGCTCACTCCTCTGGAACCCGGGTTCGAGTCTCCGCCATGGCTCCGTGTGTGTGGAGTTCGCATCTTCTCCCCGTGTCGTCGTGGGGTTTCCTCCAGTCCCCCCCCCCCCCCTCCACAGTCCATAAACATGCTGAGACTAATTGGGGTTACCAGATTGTCTGTAGGTGTGCATTTGTGAGTGAATAGTGTGTTAGTGCATGCTGTGATGGGTTGGTGCCCCGTGTGTGTGTGTGTGTGTGTGAATATGTACAGTGCCAGTCAAAAGTTTGGATGCACCTATCCAAAGAAAGGTTCATTTGTACTATTCCATGTTTTAGAATGATTATAAGGACATAAAACTTATAAAATGACATATGTGGAATTGTGCATTGACCAAAAAAGCATCAAATAAAAAAATTGTTGGGGGGCAGCTCTGAGGGTTGGGACTCAGAAGGTCGTTGATTCAAATCCCTGGGTCGGGAGAGTGATCCCACCATTGGACCCCTGACCAAGGCCCGTAACCCTATTCGCTCCAGGTACTGACTAACCCTACTGTCTCCTCTACGCCAGTTTCATGAGGTGGTCTCCTGAGATGCTTTTCCAGCGGCCCCAAAGGAGGCCCCACATACATATGCGGAGCACTCATTGGCTGCTTTCCCTTCACTCTCTGGTCAAACACAGGCACACACACACACACACACACCCACAATTTTGTATTCCCTTCTTTTTTCCTTCCCCCAGACAGTGGTGTAAGAATATATACTGAAATCACATTTCATCATAACCTAAGTAAATCAGTATGGCTCCTCAAAATATATTTCCAAATGTTTACAGCTCCACAAAGAGTGCGTCGACCTTAAAGCACTGATGGAACTGTTACACACGAGAGCTGTGAAACACCTCGCCGCATCTGATGATCACTGAGCTGTTACTGCTTATGAATACCCGCACGACATGAAGAACGCCTGCCGTGTGCATTTATAAATAGTGTCCTTGTTACAACGAGAGCACTCGCACTCCGCGGATAAGCCGTGCATTCGTCTGAGGGAACACTGCTGACAATACCAGTCCTCTGTACAGTAGCTGTGTGCCTTACGTATTCTGCAGAGGTATTGAAAAGGCAGCATGGCAAAGCAATCATTCACAGCTGTTTGGTGCTGGTGGTTTTTGAGAACCACGTGATAAAAGAAGAGCTATAATATACTGTGTTTGTTTAGTTGTATTTATTTATTTTTTTATTTTCGCCCAATGTTTTTCAGGTTTGAAGTAAAAGTGAAAGTTGAAGTGGTGACTATCGATATTCTGATCTCGCTACAAGGTCCAGACGAGTCCCGTGGTGTAATATATCTGGAAGTCATTTTAGCTTTTAAGTCAGATCTCAGAAGACAGTTGTTTTTTTATTCAGTGCTGGTTCCACGCTCTCCACCCTCTTTTTTCATAGCTCTCTGCTCAATGAACGCCTCTCCTCACCTTGACCTCTAACCTCTAACCTCTCCTTAGACTCACTCATTGCTACTCCTCACCTTTGACCTCTAACCTCAGACTCACTGGCTGAATCCCAATATGCATACTTGACCATCCTGGTGTTCTCGTGTGCCTGCTTTCTAGTTTCTCCCGTTGCCGAAGACCAGTTCCAATACTAAGAAAACGAAATCAGACAGTGGTGAAAATCCCTCGACGTTGGTGTTGCTCCTCCCCAAATATCAAGCATGCATCGGGCGCAGCCTTAGCAAATGAGAATAATCCCATGATTCATTGCCTGCTGTTGCGAGGGCAGAGGTGGAAGAGGCACGAACCATAACCGTAATACCCTAATTGGAGTCACCTTATTTGGAGCAATGTTTCTGTCGCTCCTCTCAGATAGTATTTTCCCACTGTTTTTCACTTTTTGGCTGATGAGACTGCTGAACTGGAATGGTTAACACCCACATATAGTATAGGGTTTATACAGAGCTGAAATAAATGGTAATTAAGTGAAAAAAATCTTTGTAGAAACAGCATAAATGATCATACCAGGAATAATTAGTAATTTAGACTGGACATTTCAATGTATCATTCATTAAAGGTTACGATAAAAATTATAATCGGGGTAATCAGCTGGGTGTACAGCATAGTGGAACAGCAAGTACACAAGTACACATCTATCTGCATCTACAATTGATACGCTTTCTGGGCTCATGATCTTGCAAGATCGTTCTTGGACGGCAAGTTTGCAAGACCGGTTTTGCCAAGACCACAAAGTCTTTGCGACCCTGGTATTGAGATTCACCTACTAAATACTTCTCCTCACCATTGACCTCTAACCTCTCCTCAAATTCTCTAAATTATTCTCCTCACCTTTGACCTCTAACCTCTCCTCAGACTCACTAAATGCTTCTCCTCACCTTTGACCTCTAACCTCTCCTCAGACTCACTAAACGCTTCTCCTCACCTTTGACCTCTAACCTCTCCCCAGACTCATTAAATTCTTCTCCTCACCATTGACCTCTAACCTTTCCTGACTCACTAAATGCGTCTCCTCACCTTAACCCTATAGCTGCTCCTCAGACTTACTAGAAGCTTCTCCTCACCTCGGCTCCTGCCCTCTCCGCAGGCGAGTACACTGTCATGACGGCTCAGTTCCACCTGAAGCGGAAGATCGGCTACTTCGTCATACAGACCTACCTGCCCTGCATCATGACCGTCATCCTCTCCCAGGTGTCCTTCTGGCTGAACAGGGAATCGGTGCCAGCCCGGACCGTCTTCGGTAAGTGGTGCGCAGCGTCCAGGGCAAAGCGGCCGGAACAGAGCGGCAGCGGATCTTGCAAAGCTCACTGTCCTGATAGGACCCCAGCAGAATACAGGGGCCTCCAAATCATTAACGATCCCGGCAGTCCATTACTGATCACTCATCCATGTGTTATGGAGGTTTCGGAGCAGGTCACTTGCTGTCCCTTATTAAGGTTTATCATCAACAGCAAATAGAAGCATTTTCTGTGTGTTCTAGGTGGAGCTCAGGGCAAAGAGACTGCACCCTGTGTCGTTTGCACATGGGCCGGTACAATGTGTTGAAAACCTCAGTCGATGAGCTTTTTTTTGTTGTTGTCGCAGTCGTACCCAGACTAGCAGCGATACTGTGTTTAAGCAGATAGACACACAAAGGTCCAGGGTTCAAGTTTCAGGGTTCAAGTGCTGTAGTGTACTTGAGTAGGGCACTTAATCTAATTTGCTTCGGCAAATTACTCCACTGTGCAAATGGTTTTGGGTGAATTAGATGACAGAGGCAGATAAATGGGTAAATGGGTTGCTTACTACCTCCAGGGTTGGGGGTTTGAATCCTGCCGCTGCTCCCTGGAACTGCATGTTCTCCCCGCGTTGTGTAGCTTTTCCCCAGTTACTCCTGTTTCCTCCATCAGTCCGTGTCCCCAAATTTCCCATAGTACATGCTATGCTCCCAATGATGGAATGGCATCCCATCCAGGGTGCGTCCCAGCCTATTGCCCAGCGCTGCCCCGCCCCCGGGATGCTCATTAGGAGATGGAGGACGGATGGATAATTGATTCAGGTGAAAGCAATCAGCATAGCAAGTACATGTAAATGGACATGCGTCTGCTAAGATAAACTGAGGTGTTTCTCATGCATTACAGTTGACCGTTTGTGTTGTTTTTGTTCAAAGTAACCGACATGTTTTGAGGAAGCCGGTCAGCAAGTCAATTATAGGGGGTTGAGGGCCTCGCTCAGGGGCCCAATGGTGGGGGGGAAGCACACAGGATAGGTTTATTCCAAACTGAGCCGGCTGCAAGCTCCAGATTTGCTTTGTCTATGTGAAATATAAGTATGTGTGTGTGTGTGTGTCGCACTTGGAATCAGCAAGCTACCCTCCCAATCATAATTTCAATAATGTAATTTTTTATGGGCCATATTTTGTTGTTAAAATAGTCTTAATGTACCTTTAAAAGCTTCTGCTCTTTACCAAATGAGGCCTGGGCTATAAAATTAAAATGGCGTACTGTATGTGTTGCTGATAGATGCATTGTTCAAAAAAAAAAAAAAAAAAAAACGTGTGAGAAATCAAGTGGAGGACATCACATAAGGATGGCTCAAAGATGGAGAGAGAGAGAGAAAAGGAAAGGCAGAGGGGAGAGTAATGGAAATGTAGAAGGGGATCTTTAAGGAGGGACTCGGCGATCAATTATTAGCTCTAGGCCCCAGAGACCTCATGGGGAGAAAGGTGATGTATGTCCTGACCAGGAGCTGAACCTTCTTGGCAGGACTCCAGAGGTCCATGCCCATCTCACTACTGCTTCAAGCAGACACTCTGTCACTGGGACAATCTCCATCCGATTTGTACCACCTCACTCTAAATGATCGCAAACCGTAGCACACAGTGTCTTGTTTTCTCGCTTTCCTTCAGTAGGACCGGTTAAGGAAGATGTCCGAGCTGCGACTCGGCTCGCGGCGCCTCGCCGGTCGCGGCTGGGTGCTCCGCTGTGCCCCCGCATCTGCGTGCGGTCAGCGGATTTCACCCGATGCTCGGGACTTCATTAAAAGTCGGGACGCGGCATGCGTGCCTCAAAGACAGGCGGATCTCTCCAACGGAGCGGGTGAGGCGCTGTTTATGAGGCTGCACCTGACCTCGAACCCGCGGCCTCACCGTCGTCGATATTGTCTTCAGCGGAATTTATCACCTTTACACAACTTTGAAACCTTGCAAATCTGATACGTTGGCTGGACGGATTAACTAGACGGATAAACTGGTTCTGTTTACTTGCGCTCACCTTGCCGAAGGTACACGGCTCTCATTTAAGGAATTTCAGCCAGTCTATTTGAATTGAAAATTCTGTTTTTATGCTGCTTCACAATACTTCTCCTTGGGCTGCTGGAGGTAAACTCTACTTTTTAAGGGCCAAAGAATCTATTGTGTATGTCTTACTCTCAGGACTACTCACCAAAGAAGAGTGAAATGCATATTTTTCCATTTAAAAAATACAAGTATAGGTGCCCCAGAATGCTTAAGTTAAGGTAGATTATTTGAATAAAATAAAAACACGAGAGATAAGGAAACAGATTTGAAACATTTTAGCCTTCAAAAACATAAGCTATCCATACCATTTTACACATATAACCTGGGTGGCATTCAGACTGATGTTATCTCCTTCCCATTATGTTTGCTGAAATTGTACTAAAAAGGGATTCTTTGCAGGAATTAAAAGGTTTGATTTAAAAAAAGACAAGTTGTGCTGTTCTATTTACTTATAATTAAGATTACCACAACTTCAAAAATGCTATTTTAGGAGAGCTGCCAGATGAAATAGAACCACAATGGAACAGATTTCCAGGCCTTTGAAAAACAAGACTCTAATTATAAGCCATTTCTTGATATATGTACATGTTGATAAACCAAAGATTTGATTAAGAGCATTCTATTCTAAATAGTTCAAAGGAAAAATAGGTGATTTGTCCCACTTTCATCTTGTTGACGTTACAGATTTATATCATTTTGCTTCTATTTTTTACTTTTGTGTCTCCCAGCTGCTCCAGCTGTCAGAATGGCTATATTTACCACAGGCTCAGTGCAGGCACTGACACAGACGCCTCTAACATCATATGCTCAAGAGTCACGTCAGGAAGTTGATTTGCTTTTCACTGCACACTCATCCATTACAGCATTTGTACCCTTGTCAGTGTGTGCTCATTCATTGGAGCATTTGTACCCTCGCCAGTGTGTGCTCATCCATTAGAGCATTTGTACCCTCGCCAGTGTGTGCTCGTCCATTAGAGCATTTGTACCCTTGGCAATGTGTGGTCTTCCATTACAGCATTTTTACTCTCCTCAGTGTGTACTCATCCATTGGAGCATTTGTACCCTTGTCAGTGTGTGCTGCAGATATATTCAAGGCAATTCAACGCAGTTAAGGCAGGTATATTTTTATAGTTGAACATACCTTAATTACAATTAGATTCTCCCCAACTCACCCTCCCACACACACGCACATATATACAGTATGAAATAATGAAACATTTATTTAGACACCATCCCGTCCAGTATGTACCCCAGCCTTATGCCCTATGCTGCTTGAAATAGGATGCCCCCCACCCCCACCGTCACATCCAATTTTTCCTTATTGGTATAAATCATTATATGATAGATGGATGGATAGATGGATGGATGGAATAAAGCTTTTATGTAAAAGGTGTATCATATGCTTTTCGAATGCAGTATTGTTACATTTTTTTGTAGTAATCCATCCATCCATCCTCTGGCCTGGTCAGGGATGCAGGATGTAGTAATAGTCCCATCTGATATTACCAGCTTTTCACTGCCATATCAATAATGATGATGATGATTACCATAATAATACTTTGGACTGACGCCATTATGGAGAGCAGTATATTGAGGCCACTGTCCGAGCAAAATCAATCTGTATGTCAGCAACAGTTAATGTCTTAGCCGAATTGCTTCCCATATGGATCAATGGATCCACTCCAAACATTCTCCTTGTCCTTGCATAAGCAATTAGATACACTTACATTATACAGGATGTCGATAAATGTTTCTTCTCACCCGTCTTCATCTCAGAAGGACTAAAGGAGGTTACACCTGATTCTTGTGGTCCCAGACAATGCTGGTATTTGTATTAAAAATCCATAATAATGTGGTTCATAATGAACAGTGCAAATTGATCCACCTCATATCATTTCCGTGGCAAAGAAAAATCTTGTCAAAGGTCTAAATTGAATCGAAGTCCGTCCATTAGGTACAAATTACAGACGAGGCCCTTCAACTGAAGCCGAGAGACACACGGGAAATGTTTTCGGCAAGCGATTCGTGGGCGTGACGGCAGCAGTTTGTGTGTCTGGTGCCATCTTACTGTTATCTTCCAGTGCTTTCCGTCCCACTTTTATAAACCATTATCAGCCCATAAGGTGACAGTTGTCCAGAATCAAAGGTTTTATTGTCATTGTTTTTTGCACAACAAAATTTCGGTGGTGACCTTCAATGCCAATGCAATACAAATATCAGGCAAATACTGTATGTGCAAGATGTACAAAATTATATATATATATAGGAGTATGCAGGAGTGTCAAGCTACCATTATCGTGACTTATTGCACTTGGTTGCAATGAATAGTGAGATTGCACATGGTACATCATTGTACTGTTTAATTGAGATGTGTCCTTCCTGGGTCACGGAGTTCAGTTGTGAGATGGCACATGGGAGGAGACTATGGTCTGTCTCGCTGAATCGTTAGAAGAAAGGAAAAAAAAGACACCTTTCCACCAGGGTCACTCTTACCTCAAGTGCAGAACGTGCCAGCCATTCTCTAGAAAGACACGTATGCTCCCCAGACATGGAGGAGAGAGAGCTAGGTGGTCGGGTGAACCGCGGGTGAAAGCCAGAACGCTTAAATGCAGAAGTTAGAAGCTGAAACATGGCTGAGGCAGAGCTAGAAGAATGTATTCACCCAGGGTGATTTGGGATCGTTCAAATGGAAATGTCTCCGAATGGAGTCGATGTTTACAAAACGCGATCCCGTCGATGAGTCCTGGAAGCTGAGGTTGTGTTTTACCGTATTACCCACATTATTTATTTTAGTCTGAAGTTTCCCCTATACTTACCGTTAATATGCCACTGCTTCTGAATGAATACAATTATTTGGGTTGCATTTCATCTGGCAAACAAATCACATCCTCAATGGGCAATCGATTCGCGCCTGCTGGCCCCCTCTCCATCCTCGTTGAGTGCGCCAAACATTTTAACGGCCAGAATGCCGCACAGTGTGTGTAAGATTTTATGCGCACTGATTTTGGACACTTTTGCTATTTCTAGAGCTGTTTGCTGCTATGAAACAATAACAATAGATAGGTAGATACACAGATTTCTGTCATTATGTACTGTCTTAAATTATTGGGTTTAATGTACTTTCATGTTAAATGTAATCACGTTTGGAAATAAACAAATATTCAACAGGAAGAGAATATGGCAGTGTTTTAATAACATAAACATGACTGAGATTATTATATATATATTCTAAATAGCAAGTCATGAATGTTAATCATTTACATCAGGACTTTTCAACCTTTCATTCATTTTTGGGTTAGTTTTAAGCAGAGCATAAATGACATTGTGGCTGGTCACTTTAATCAGTCCATTTTTTCCCCAGTTTTTCATTTTGATACACAGTCATGATCATTATAATTACTCTCATAATTTAGGGCATGCTTAATTGCCTGCCACAAATTAGTCATATAATTGTTTTTTAGCAAATGTAATAACCGTATAACAAAGTACAATAAAGTTTAAGTTTAGCTATTACACATGTAAACAGAAAAGCCATAATGCTGATTACAGGACAGCAGGCAGAAACACAATAGAAAAGGACACTTTTGGTGTAAAACCTATATAATATATGTGTGTGTGTGTGTGTGTGTGTGTGTGTGTGTGTGTGTGTGTGTGAACAGGTTTACCTATCCTTATGGGGACACAA
>JAABNY020000015.1:41780-58942 GCA_015164015.2 Brevimyrus niger
TAGGGGTTAAGGTTGTCATAGTTAGCATTAGCATTTCTCCCATTGAAATGAATGAGCGGTCCCCATAAGGATATGTTCACCCTACATGCGTGTGTGTGTGTGTGTGTGTGTGTGTGTGTGTGTGTGTGTGTGTGAAAAAATCAGAGATCCTGTATATACTATTTGCTTCATGTTTGTGATTGCATTGGCTCACAATGACAATAAACAATAAAAGCATTGCATCTGCAAATCTATAGAGACAGATATAAATGCAGGAAAGTATGTACAGGCTGTGGCCATCACAGTGCCTGTATAGGACTTCAGTGCACATATGGATACTGTGAGTGTTCCCCGTGCATATATTGAATATGCCCCAAGCATATTCTGACTGTGCCCTAGGCATACTCTGCTTATACCCTAAGCATACTCTGCATGTACCCTAAGCCTTCTCTGAATGGGCCCTAAGCATACTCTGTATGTTCCCTAAACATAGTATGATTGTGGCCTAAAAAATACTCTGAATATGTCTTTAAGCATACTCTGCATGTACCCTAAGCATATTCTGAATGTGCCCTAAGCATGCTCTGCATGTACCCTAAGCATATTCTGAGTGTGCCCTGAGCATACTATGCATGTACCATAAGCATACTCTGCATGTGCCCTAAACATTTTCCGAATGTGCCCTAAGCATACTCTGCATGTTCCCTAAGCATAGTATGATTGTGGCCTAAAAAAATACTCTGAATATGTCCTTAAGCATATTTACTACGAGCTCTAAGCATTCACTACAAGGTTCAATAAGCTCTTTTGTAACTGGCTTTCCAATTTTGACATGTGCCAGGAACAAAAGCTGAGAATGATTATTTTTGAAGGTGCATACAAATCTATTTCTGCTGCCTCAGTGTCCACACTTCCCTTTGTGTGACTTTACAGCCGTGGTCTACATGTCAGCTCCGCCATAGGATCACACTGAAAGGGGCTTTCGTGTAGCAGAAACGCCACCGGATCTCAGCCCCTGAGGTCAGCTGACAACACAAGCTGCTATTCCTCAAAAAGATACAGAGGCAGAGACGTCTGTCATCTCAGTATTTTTATTTGATAGTTTTATCTGTCCCCATGAACTCAACCAGCATAAGCAGTCAGAGAAGGAGTGATTGTCAGTGTAAAAAATTGGAACTGGGAAAATTTAACTATGCGCTTTAGTTAATGTGTAAGGTGAGTTAATTGGGCTGACTGGTTAATGAAAATACATTTACCAGTAGGAGATTGCATGTTTGCTTTAGAGACGGAGAATGATTGTTCTTGATGCTTACGTATAATGTTCAATTAGAAAATCTGGCTGATGTTCCACAATGTTTTGTTTTTTTTGGGACAAGCTGACATTCTGTACCAGAATGTTTAATTGTATTTTTTACATTTTTGTCATGACAATCCTATATTGATATCGCCCATTTGTACTGGAGTGTTTTAGCATGTAACCGTCTTAGTGCTGCTGGTGGAAAATGTGGATGGAGAACTATAATGACCTAAAATAGCGGGACCAGAAATTCCACCGCATCCTTTGTGTATGGAATGCTCCGTCCTCAATGGGGAGATTGACGAACGTGCAATAACTGGCGCAGGCGGGTCGGTTCACCGAACCGTGAAGGAGATGAGGGTCTCCCATCCAAAAGTGCCAGGGGTGGATTCAGGTGTCAAGACCATCAGCTCACAGTGTTCCAAACCAGGCTGCCTAACCCTGAAACGATGGTTCTAGAACTTGGGGGGGGCGGGGGGCAGGTGGGATTCTCAAAAACGTCATACTGGAGGCCCTCATAGCTTAGCAATAAGAGAGAAGCTGCTCAAAGTCAGTGTTGTTGCCTGGAGACACAACATGCTCTGCTCTTACTCCATGATGAAATGTGTCAGCATGCCGATGAGTTTCTGATGCTGAACTACAAATATTTTCATTTTGATCACCATTAAATAGGGTTTTAGCTTTGTTCGCTTCAGCGTTATTAATTATTAGCTCTAGCTAAATGTGGCTGGATTGTTGCTAAATGAGATTTCGTGGATTTATCCGCAGTGACAATGAAGAATTCTCATCTTAGCTTTCTATTTCGCCAAAATTTGTCCCGAGACAAGCACTGCGAGTGACTTGGAGAGAGGTGCCCCACCTCCGACCGGAGAATGAGTTGCCGTGATGTGTCTGTATAGCTGATGGCTTCATCTTGGTATTGGTGTGCGGGGTAAGGCAGCGTTCTCTGCTCACGTGTCTTTGCGCGCTTGTAGGTGTGACCACTGTGCTCACCATGACCACGCTCAGCATCAGCGCCCGCAACTCGCTGCCCAAAGTAGCCTACGCCACCGCCATGGACTGGTTCATCGCCGTCTGCTACGCCTTCGTCTTCTCCGCCCTCATCGAGTTCGCCACCGTCAATTACTTCACCAAGCGCGGCTGGGCCTGGGACGGGAAGAGCGTCGTCAATGACAAGGTGAGGTCCTGCCTCGCATGTCTGCCACGGCTGGAAGTCCCCTGCGTTTCACCCTGTGACGTCTGTGGGGCGTCGCGTTTGCGCGTCGCGTGTGAGTCTACTTTCCCCACAGGTATTTTTGTCGTCTAGATCCTGAGAGATCTACACCCTTCGCGATATTTTTGTTCAATGTGGTCCATTAGCATGACTCGTAGCATCCCTGGTCTTTGAGTCTGACATACTGTGTTGCAAACAAACAGTCGGTATAATTACATTACAGAGGTGGGTAGTTCAGACGAAGAAAGTAAAAATATCGACCGAGATTTTGTTTAACCTACCAGTTGAGTATAAAGAGTCACAGTCACAGAGTACTCAACTGGTTGGTTGAATCAATATCTTGGTCTGGAATTTCTCCTTTCTGTATCCGAATGATCCACCTCCGCAAAATTCTAATTCTATATTTTGATGAGTTTTGGTGAGTCTGTAGTCAATCCCAGAATGCAAGGCCAGGAAGCAGGGGACACCCTGGATGGGACGCTGGTCCATGGCATGGCACACACTCGCCGTGGCCGTTTCGGAGTCAGAGTTTGCCGAACTGTACTTTCTGGATGGTGGGAGGAAAGCCGAGGTACCCAGAGGATTCATGCACAAACAAGGGGGGAGCCCTGCTTATTCCAAAACACTGAGCTGAAGGCAGGACTCAACCACAGCCCTAGAGATGTGAAAAAACAGAGAAAACAGAAACCTACAGAGTAAAGAAAGTAAGATGGCTTCATTCCCTGATAATGTCACCGGAAAACGAAATGTGTTCTATGCATACTAACCCAGAGTCGTACTGTTTGAACCAATCTGTAGTAATTCAATTCAGTAAAGCTTTTTTTAGTCTTGTGCAGAGATAGATACGCTGGCTGCACGAAGCTGTACACAAACCTCCCATATAAGGTCCAACTTTCTCAGCAGATCTGATATATGCCGTGGCTCCCTTTTGCGACTCAGTACGTCGACCTGATCCGGCGGAGCCGTGGCTTAACTGGCGTCACGCGGAGCTACGGGGGGGGATGAAAGGGGACAGATAAAAGAAGATGACAGGATGGGAGAAGAAACATGGCCTGGGAATAAATCAACAGAAGCTGTACGGCGGAGGTGCCGTCGTCTCCGGGGAGAGAGAAGTTCAAAGTCATTCAAAAACAGACAAAGAAAGAAATGCGGTAATACATGACAGTTTCATTTTTCAGCGTTTCAGCTCCATAAAGTTTCTCCAGATGCAGAACACCATTAAGTCATGTTCTGTGTTATCTTTTGAAAAGTGAGCATAGACTCTATATATATATTATGCAAACTTACATGTGGTGTTTCACTTGTTAATTGGAAACATGTGATGTACGGTCTAGTAACACACCTGCTTTATCACCATACCTTATTTACTTTAGTGGAGTGGATAATGGAAGAGAGATATACGGAATATATCTAATCCCAGTGTTTCTCAATCCAGTGCTCAGGGACCCACAGAGAGTCTTACCTTTTTCTCCCTCTCGGCTCCCAGTAGAGCAAGATCCGTGGACAGACTGCGAGTCCCTGAGGACCTGCTTTGAGAAACACTGACCTAAGCGATCATGAGTAACTTACAGAACAGTATCTCTGTCGCATGTACAGCGGCCTAATTCCTTCACGGGCACTTCTAAGGGCTTCATGACTTTCCTTCTCTGCTCTATCTGCACCTATTCCACCCTCTCCGTTCACAGTGTCCAGATAGGGAATTAACAGCCCGTCTCCCTGGGCAGCTGAGAACTCTGTAGAAGGGCGCTGAGCTGACAAATAGGCACTGCATATGAAAGGCGCTCCTATAGCACAAACACCCTGTTTGACAAACCTAAATGCTGAGTAAATAACATTAATCCAGTAATCTCTCCCATGGTTTGAAAAGATTCCACTGTTTTGTTTTTCTTGTTTTACATTATATTTGTATCTACTGCTCATTCACTGTTTAAAAAGGAAGGTAATTTAAAACGAGAAAAAAAAAATTGTGAGGTTGGTGTTGACATCTCCCAACCACCCCCGCCCCCACCAGACTTTTACAGCACATACCTGTATCTTAGCCATGCGTTTAAATTTTATTCACATTTCATTTTTTCAGACTAATTCATTAATTCTTCATTTGCTGATTAACATTCCCATTTAATATATGTTTTGCCTTCTATATGATGCTTGGTTTTAAGGTAGAATATAATTGAATATAATGTTGGAATACATGTGAAACAACTATGGGGGTACTGACGTATAAATCATTAGATTACCGATGATCGTGTCATACACACACACACACACACACGCACATGTAGGGTAAACATATCCTTATGGGGACCGCTCATTCATTTCAATGGGAAAAATGCTAATGCTAACTATGACAACCTTAACCTCTACCCTGCCCTAACCATAACCATAAGTAACCTTAATGAAATGCAAGAGTTTTTGCATTTTTTATTTTTTCATAGCAGTCACCGATTCATATAAAAAAGTTTTCTCCCTTATGGGGACCAGGAAATCGGTCCCCATAAGGGAAAAAATCGGATATTTATCACGTTATGGGGACATTGTGTCCCCGTAAGGATAGGTAAACCCGCTCGCACACACACACACACACACACACACACCCACAGGCTTAATGGTTGCACTGCGTGGTGGTTTTATGTTCACGATCGCATTTACAGAGGGACCAACTGCATCCGGAGGGTCGATCAGTGACTTCAGTTAAAACAGCGGCAGCCATAACATACCCTTCAAATGGCAATTTAGTTGTTTGTCCTTGTAGCAGTAAGCAATTAACGTGTATTAGTCATTGCACTGGGGGAGTGAATCACACAATTTCCCTCTTGCAGTTCCTTGCTCGCTTATCGCCCTCCATCACATCTCTGTTTATTGCGGCTTATTTTCTCTCGCTTATCCTGGGACTGAATGTGAGAGAAACGCAGCAGCGTCCGCTGTTAACTGCAGACGAAAGTTCACTGGCAGTTCGCGACTTTAAAGTTAAAACAGCATTAACTCAAGATGCCCTTTGTGTGACAGATGTGCCTTATTTGTGACTAATCGGAAAAGTAATCGAATCGTCACCAAAACCATACATTTAGAAATGAAACTAACGCATCTTGCTTTTGCATGGAAAGAGGTATACAATAATCATATGAAGTTTTCTGATGAAATGGAATTTCTGCATTGAGAGTTTATTAATTTACCAACATTTGTCATTAATGTGGGACAGGAAATATGTACTATGGGTGATTTAACTATGCTTCCGGTAAATGTGCGTGATTTTCCTTGCATCAAAACAAAACCGATATATGTTGCACACTGGATTAACGATAGCTGTCAGGTTCAGTTTAGCTGGATGAAATATTTGCCAGCTCTCAAAATTATTGATAGAAAATATATTTGCAGGATTAATAATTTATGCTTTAATCCAACTCCCACTTGAGCTGTATATAATTAAGCCTTCTTGACTCTGACTGCTTATTGTACCTGTTTATTTAGCCCTTACCACGGTATGGCGCTTCATGAAAGTCAAAATGTTTTTTTTTTTTGTAATACCAGTGTTCCAACACCAGGGGGTCTTGACTTGTCGTGCTTCAGTAATGGAGCTCATACCTTGAGTGGCACAATGACTTGGTCCTCTAGCCTCACTCTTCCTGCGGTGTTTGAACCCTGCTTCTGGCTCTGTGTATCCCCGAGAGTCTCCTCCCTTTCTCACCAGTGGCTTATATGAACCAGTATCCCTAATTTGCTTATAGCGTGTTATTGGGGTGTGAGTGTATACCCAATGATTAACACTAGAAAGACTGCTGACTGGTTATAACTAGAACGACTGTGTGGGTCAACTGACCCAGTCAGTCTTTCTAGTGTTAACTGGCATCCCATCCACAGTGTTCTACATGCTGTGCTTCTTGACATAGATCCAGACTCTCTGTGACAAAAGACTGGAATAAACATTTATGTCGGATTTCTGGATGGTTTTGACCATAATATAATCTAAACTGAATTGTTAAATGCATGAAATAGAACAGTAGATGCTTCTCCTGTGATGTGTTTTTTTATCCTTCGAGCCTGTGCCCCTGAAGATACTCAGGATCAGTACTAAAATCAGATTTATTATACTGCAATAACAAAGGACTCATATACTATGAGTATAGTATAGCACTCTAATAGTATACAGCCTTGATCCCCAGTCCAGCCCTTGAGGGCCATAGTTGGTCTGTGTTTTGAATCCTTCCAAGCTCCCTGCCAGACAGTCCACATTTTTGCTCCCTTCCAACTCCCTGCCAGACAGTCCACATCTTTGCTTCCCCCCAGTCATACCAGGATATATGAGGACCTATAAGTAGTGGTGGAGGATGTGACTAACTTAGTTGAAGTTTGCCTTTATATCCCACAAAGAGCCTTTTTGTATAGCTCCTGAGGAAGGTATTGGAATAGATGCAGACTTTTTCAATTTCTTTATTTTTAAATAGAGCCATTAGCTTTAAAATGTCATCGCAAATATAAGTAGTGATGTCGCAGCCATCGATGGCTGTATTTACAAGGTTACACAGAGCTTGAAACCATCTTTTAAGGCAATCAAAAATGTGTCAAGCGTCCATGCGAAACACACGCACGATCAGATCTCTGCGGCATGACGACGCAGTATGAAACTTTCCGTCGAGTGGCCATTTCACCCTGAACGCCGCTGTGTTCAGCATCCACTCAGACGAGAGCTGACAGCTTTAAATGTTAAGTGTTGTGTGAGGTTGTGCCAGTGAGAGTTGTCATGGAAATAACAGCTGTTCGTGTTTGCTATTAATCCAGAGGCTGTTTAAAGGCACATTCAGCCTGCCAGTGTTTGTCCTGGTATAGTTCCCTTCTGGGTGGCACGTCCATCAGGCTGGGGTTTCAAAAGCTACCCCTTAATAGTTTGCTATAATGTATTTGAAAGCCATTGTTTGATCAAAATAGGTGTGCATATGTGAGTGAACAATGTGTGAATGTCCCCTGTGATGGGCTGGCGCCCCATCCTCGGTTGTTCCCTGCCTCGCGCCCATAGCCTCCAGAATAAGCTCTAGACCCCTGCGATGCCGAACAGGACAAGCGATTACAGAAGACGGATGGATGGAGGGATGTTCAATGAATATTTAGACAGTCTGTCTACATTCATATATCCTTTATAAGTCCTAAGATGGGTGTTTTGGTAGAATATACAGTTTTGCATAACCATCAGTGCAGATGTTTGTTTTTTTTTGTCGTTGTGTCGTTTTGGGCTGTTTAGTTTGGGAACGCACAGCAATCAGATTTTGCCATGTATAAATCTGTATTACTAAAGGTATGACTCACATCTGTTTCGTAAGTGCAATAGAGCTCTAGTCATAAACTCATTTTATGAGCAAGAAATGCCCCAACCTTAAGTATGTTTGGCCAACACTGGGTTTGTGAACTCGGTAGCTATAGGACCTTAGGACCAGGTTTTGCGTAAGCAATGAGTGTAGCATGCTATTGTGATACCCAGAAGTGGATGAGTGTAGCATGCTATTGTGATACCCAGAAGTGGATATTTCAGGTCCAGAAAGCAGAAATCCAGATCAAGATTTAGTTTTACCCAACCGGTTGAGTACTCTGTGACTATGACTCTTTATACTCAACCGGTTGGTTGAAACAAAATCTTAGTCCGGATTTTCTTACTTTTTGGGCCTGAACTATCCACCTCTGCTGATATTGAGTGGTACCGCATCCAGCAGTTTTGGGCAGAAAATTCCAAGCATTTAAGGTAGAGGAAATCACCATGCCACGTCTGGCGAGGGCTGACAAACCTGAACAGATTGTTTGAATTTTACCTGCTTAACATTTTACTTTAACTAAATAAATGACAAAGTGAAAACATTTGCGGAAAACCTCAATTCAGGCTATGAGAATAGGGTGCCCTGTCCAATGTTTGCGGAAAGCCAGGAATTATTTTAACTACGTAAAACACCATGCTCTCCTTACCCGTAACTGCTTGTAACTGATCTTCTTTTTGTTTCATTTGCATTTGGCCAATTAGCCACATGCTAAATTCGAGGACTTAAATCCCATGGTCTTTAGTACACCTGTCAATACATATTGAACTTGTTTTAACCCATGGTTTGTGAGCTAGCTAAAAAAGTTCAAAGGCTTCTTGTACTTCTGGCATTCTTAACTCGACGGTAAAAAAACCTAGTCTTGAGCCAGTCGTTGCACATTCCAATCGATCTGTTGCCCTTTCCGTAATCCTGTTACCGATTGTTAAAACAAAGCTTGGGGAATATTTGTCAGTTGGAGGGGGAAGAACACTTGTGAGGAAAAAGAAAGAGAAAAAAAAAACAGTCCCTGATTGGTTTTCTTGGCAGAAAAAGGAGAAAGCTTCTATAATAAAGAAGAACAATGCGTATGCCGTGGCAGTGGCCAATTACGCACCCAACATCACCAAGGACTCGGCGCTTCCGACCATCTCCAAAGGCGCTACGGCCGACCCTAACAAGGCCAAGCCGGACGCCAAGCCCGCAGAGAACAAGAAGACGTTCAACAGCGTCAGCAAGATCGACCGCATGTCCAGAATAATCTTCCCCGTCCTCTTCGGCAGCTTCAACCTGGTTTACTGGGCCACTTACTTAAACAGAGAACCTGTAATAAAAGATATGGTCCCCTCGAAGTAGAAGGGGCTGGAATGTGGTCTAACATACATTGAATATAGGACTGAAGACAAGCCAAATACAACCAGTAACTGCTAAACTATGTACTTTGTTAAACTGGCGTAAAGCAGCCATTGAGTTGGATGATTTCTCTCGTTTTTTTGTATACCTTTTATCCGAAGCAGTGCTTTTCAAAAGACATAGTATATATATACAGCTGTAAATATGTATCTATTTATTTTCACATGTAATGTATCATTCTGGGTGATTTCTGTTTTTGAGTGGGTTTTGTTTTTATTTTAAATATCAGTTTATATTTTTGCCGTATAAATATTCCCTGCATCAGAAGCTATTTAAAAATGTCAAGCTGTTGTTTAAATCTTTTTAAATTACCGTAGTTTTAAGTAGGTATTGGGAAAAAAAGATCACTGTACTGTAAACAGTTTACTTATTTATGTATTTATTTATTGTTTTTAAACAAAAGCCTTTGCAGGACAAAATATTATGTTACGCTAGGGAACTCGGAAGGGACCAAACACCTACAAGTGCTTCAATTTAAACTGTTTCATAGTATTATCAAGAATACCTATTTTGACTAATGCATTTAATTTATAGTTTTATTTCTCAGTAAGAATCAGCTTGAAGGTATTGATTGTTGGAATTTATACATTTTTGTGTACTTGTTATATTTTAGCCATATAACATTTTTTTCCCCCCCAAGACTATGTTATATATTAGGCATGCAACAAGTTATTTATAATCCTATTGAGGTCCATTTGCCATTTTACATAAGATTTCTAAAATTAGCGACGATATGTGTATTTGGATATATGGTAATGATTTCACTTTCGCAGTTTACCCACTTAACATGTGTGCAATGTTTACATGACACACGTGTCGCATTTACATAGCCAAACTTATACTGCAGGGAAGGGTCTTCTGCTTGTTTTCTGTTTACCGGATGACTTTTTTGCCAGTACTTGTAACTATCTAAGAGGAGAAAAGCCCTGTTGTATTTTAATGCACTATGCTGTGCATCTCTGATGGACATTTTAGGTATGTTTTACATTTTGAGGACTGGCACAAAACCACAAGATTTTTTTGACTATTTGATTTTATTATGATCATTTATTTATTTGTTTGTCTGTTTGTTTATTTTTGTTTTTTTTTTCAACATATTTTAGCAGTTGTTTGTTGACCTGAACATGGAAAAAACTATTTGTTATAAACATTTCTATTGTAAGTAAACATGTAGTTTAGTGGGAATCGTTACAGTAGTGTACAGTAACTTAATACATGGTTGGTGAAGAGCATTGATTGGTGCGCAGTTTAATTTAATCTAAAATTGGTATTGAAATGAGCAAAGGGAACAACTCCAAATGTGAATGAGAAAAGTTTGTTTCTATTCTTGCTTTGAAAACCAGTTATTTTCTTGTAACGATCTCTAGTGCTTTGCATGGTAATATCGCTGTTGGAATTTCTCTATTCCATTTATACTGCTCCCAGTTCACACTACAGCCAAAATTCACAACATATATAAATGTATATATATGTTATTTTTTGCTAATCGGGATTTTGATGCTGGGGTCCGGAATGTTTTCGCTGGGATGCTATTCAAGAACGAGAAAGCTGACTTCTCCATACGCTCTACATATTCTCTTTCTTCAAATACTAAAAAGGATTGTGCCGTGGTCACGATTATGCATTGTATGCTTAAGCAATAAAAAAAACACCGAGCTGGGGTTGTATCCATTGCCTGTTGGATTGTAAATGCAGTTAGTTCACTCTGATGATACTTATGGTCCCCGAAAACGTTTCCAAGTACACCTGCAAAACGATGTAATATTATCTGCTTTGGTGCGCCATATTCATTATTATTATTATTATTATTATTATTATTATTTATTGTACAACCCTGAATAAATTCACTTGAGTCTAAATTTATTAAGTTTTAAAATCAGTGTGAAATTTTTGCTTGAAAAAAATTACAAACCTAAACTTATTCTTTCTAGTATTATTAATCTAGTTGGTTATACTTATTTTAGCTTTAAAGTGTATAATATTCATTGGGGGGATGGAAGTGCAGGTTTTGCAATGGTTCTGAGCTTCAACAAATCTCACTTCTTGCTTTAAGAATACATACAGTACCGTTTTCAAATACTGCAGTAAAAAGAGAGTAAAGGACGGTCACCTATTCTGTAAAAGACATTACTTTTATGTTTTCATATAGTATTATTAGTATTATTATTATTGAGATACCTAAACAGATGTTTACTGTAAGGCGTGAGGGTCTCTGGAATTATTCCACCTGGTGTCTTATAAAAGCCTGGTCAGGTTGTGTTTTATAAGCCTTGTTATATCCTCTGACTCCTTTTCCTTTCAAATCTTCAGGCTCAATAGCTTAATAAAGGTTTATGTCCTGAACCGGCTCACATACTGTGTTTCATTCTGAGTCACGCACCCCGTGCGTGTCCCCCTGTTTGCTCTGGCCAGATTTTTCCCACAAGGCGGCTAATCCTCAATGGGGTTTACAGCAGAACTATGCGTCAAAGGTGTACAAGGTAGCCCTGACAGGAGCCGCTGCCTTGTCTCCAGCAAGTCGCCAGCTGTGTATTTGTAAATGTCTTACGGTCCACATGCAATGCGCAGGGGTTTATGCAGCATCAGAAGATGTTCTCCAAGCATCCGTCCGTCTGTCTATCCATCCGTCCATCCATTCATCTGTCCATCCATCTCTATCCCATGCTTATTCTGCAAGTATATAGAATGCAACGTTTCACATTTCTCTTGTAGTCAACGCATGTTTTTGAAATGCTTCCTAAATGTATTATCAGTTGACTTGCCTGAACTTCATGCAGCTAGTGGGAATGCAATTAAGTGAAATGAAAAGTCGCTTTATTTGTGATTTCTACGAGTACGAGTGCGGAAACACTGCAATGCTTTTTTTTTTTGCCTATTCAAATGAAAAACAGCCCTGAGCCCCAGGTAACACTTTGCTATCAAAATTACAGCCAAGGAGCGCATGCAGTGACTGTGCTTTGACAGATTACTAAGGTAGAAGGCAGTGAAGCCTGGATGCCTTTCGTCTTACTGATGAATTGCTCTTACAGTGCCCTGCGTCTGAAGTTACACTGGCTGCTTTGTGTCACACAGCTCTGGTGCAGTTCAGACCCGAATTTGGGAGTGATCTTAGCCCAGGCCTCTTCATTAACTCTGTGCACAGCACATTGAGCTTCTGCCTTCTGGCTTTTTGATGGTAATAAACACAAGTTCTTGATATGCTTGTGACCATAAATGTATTTATTTAAAAGTTCCCTGTGCAATTTTGTACCCTGTCAGTGTAAGATGTAACTGGAAGTAATGCATTTGGGGTGGCTTGCTGACAATGTGGGCACTGTTACCCTGCCTCTCTGTGGTGGGGGAGGGGTTTAAATCCCAGTTCTGTGTGGGTGAGCAAAGACACGCAAGGTGAATTGGTCTTTCAAAAATTCCCATTGTGTGTGTCTGTGTGCCTGTGTGCCTGTGAAGGACTGGCATCCCATCCAGAATGTTCTCCATGCCTTGTCCCTTATGGTTGCCTGGTATACACCCCCCACCCCCACCCCCCCCCGCGCAGCAAGCCTGTACTGCATAAGCAGATGGATGATGGGTAATCCAATTTTTCTAAAATTCAACAAAGAATGAAACAGCATGGTGGACACAGAGATGATAGTCAGCCCTGCTGTTTGTCCTCTATGAGATGTTCTACAGACATTTTTTCCCATGTTAAATGCCTATCTGGCATTTTAGCACATTAACATCCTGCCTTAAATCTTGGTCTGTAACTAGCTCAATTCGAGGTGAATTTGATTATCACAGTGCAGACGGGAACATCAAACAGCTGTAGGTTTCCCTGTAATTTCAACATGCCATAAATTTAATCTCATGCTTCTAGTATTGTTTCCAGACATTGAAGAAACCCAGTTGAATGTTTACATTATTACCCCCCCGCCCCACCCCACTCCCAGTACGCCCCCTGCTATATATGTGCATATATAGCAGTTGTGTGACAATGTGAAGTCTGAGTTTGCTGGGCTGATGCATTTTTGATTACAGTATGCTCCAAATTTAGCAGCTGGGGGGGGGGGGGGCATAATCAGGGAGGTCTTTTCAGCAGGAACAAGTGATGTTTTCCAGCCACGGATCAGCAGATGCTGCGGTGACAGGAGACGGAGACTCCTTAGCCTTGCAAATGAAATTCCAGAGGTTCCCATCCCGTCCCTCTGTCATTGTCACCATGAGCGTCGGAGTCCATGACCCGCCGGCATCAACCCGCACAAACATACCCGGCAGGTTATTTTTTATGCATGATCCCAGGTGTGGTTACACAAAACGTCCATGCAGCCATATTCTCAGGAACTCCTCCGAGAATCACCACCTGTCCAGCATGGCTTTCAATATCCTGCCAAGAACCGCTCGGTAAAGCTGATGTCTTCATCCTGCTCAACCCTCAAGGTCTCACTCCTGTGACCCAGAACCTGACAAATCCACGTTCCTTCAGATTATGTTACCAGCAGATTAAAACCCTTACTGTACACAGCACAAGCTACACAACAGTAGTACTGGCCTTCCAATAAGCTCCCCCAAAAATCTCCTCTGCTATGTGTTTGAGTTCAGAACTCGGCAAATACAAACATTACATCGCGCTGTTGGCTATAAGTGACAGTGAGTTCAGTGTGTGACTCTGGGCTTGGCAAATTTAACCACTGACAGCGAAATGTGTGGCTATGAGAACCGTACGCCAGAGATGTTTCAGATCTCAGCCAAAGGGCAACCAAAACTGAAATTAATGGCGCAGAATGCTACAGAGAGTGGCTCTCAACATCTAACATGACAGAGAAACTTTGCCGAAGTAATAATGAAAAAAAACCACTGGTTACCAGTTTTACTGCTACAATTTTATATCCCTACATTAATGATTCTGCTGTTGGGCCCTTGAGTGATTGCCCCAGGAGTGCCGGATGGTGACCCTGCACGGTGACCCCAATGCTTGCCCTGACCTGTATACAGTATGTGTCTGTGTGTCTCATGGAAAGCAAGATGGGGTTCGGCAAAAAGACAAATTCTTCACGGAGGTGAATAAAGTATCTCCATTCTGTTCTATTTTCAGGATGTCTCACTAATGTAACTTACATGTTTTGTTCATCAAAAGCTATCAATTAAATTGACATTTGAGGAATCTGGTCTCTGTTTCCCCTTTGTATGGTGTTTAGAGCAGATATTGCCAATGGTTGTTCTAGTTAATAGTCCAGGTAAGGCTGTGAAAGTATAGGTATGGAGATTTCTGTTTTTCGATTATCGTCTTTGTCATTGCAGACTGCCAGCTTTTCGGTGCCTGGTGCATTCTGGACACCAAGCTATCTTAGGCACCAGGTGTAGACCTCCTCATGTTTGTGTATATGACTGTCTGTCCCCCCACTGTTCCCTCCTCCTTTGCGGAAGTCGATTCGCTGCACTCGCAATTCAAAACAATCCGTTCCCCCTGCCTGCCGTCCTCCGGGAACAGGCCATATCTTCAGCTGGCTTCGTGGGATGGGCTTTCGGTGTCGTGGCTGGAGAAGCCTGGGTCCCCGCGTGAGATAATCAATTTCACATCGGCGGTAATCAGCTCCGGTGGGCCGGCGCCCCCCACGCTGAGGCTCGAAGAGATTCCCTCCACCTTCCTCACGGCTTCATCACACGTCAGAGCGTGGAGAGTAATATCTACGGCTGTCAACTTGCGCGAAATGCATGCAGGCCAGAGAGGGACAGACGGAACGGCAAGGAGGGGAGAGAATACTGATCTGGTCTACCCACTGAATTCCTCCCCCACAAAAAAAAAAAATAAAAAATGCATCGTGCAGCCTCGCAGGGGAAGGAGTAGGATAATCTACACGCGAGAAACGGCGCCCACACAGGGATGCGCAGGGGGACTGCACGGCAGGAAGAAGAGAGAAAACCCATTCGATTTGCATTTCTTCAGAGCCCTGTGTGGCACCTTCTGTAACCAGGCCAGGAATCCTCTGTTTGACAGTCCTTGGGAGCAGATCAAGTCGGAGAGTTTAGCTTCATCTCGAAGGCCCGCCTCGACATCGCGAGGGGTCGACATGGACCCACTGATGTGTCCCTGGACCGTCAAGCCGCTTGGCACTTTGTGGTCACGTGAGCAGCCGCCTTGCTGGATCAGCCTGATCTCGGGGCAATGAGGTGTGGAATCACCCGCAGAATGAGACATCTAGTTTGACGGTCTGGGTAAGATCAAGGAAAATAGCAAGTAAAGTGAACAAATAGGACAGGTATTCTGAATCTTGCGAGAGAAATACGTCCCGCGGAGAGGCGGAGGGGGGTGTGCACTGTTGTTGTGTCTTTCATGTGTGTTGAAGGTCATCGCCCAGCAGGCGCTGTCATACCCTGGAGAATGCTGCTAATCTGAAATGCAGTGCTACGGTAAAACAGCCAGCCATTTATCGGCATGCGTATGATAACATTGTCAGGTAAGGAGCTAATAAAGATGGCAACGTTTCTAAGGGAAGATGGTTCTGGAAGCAATCAGTAATGGGCGATTATACCCAGGAGGGGGTGGGTGCTGTTACTGGGGCTGGGGCATATTCTGGGATGGATTTAGGATTTATAGCCCAAGTAAATGCTCACAACACCTGACACCGCAGGAATACACCAAAAAGTGACATTTTTGTCATTTTCAAGACATTTTCAGGCTCTGCTTTGCTCATCATTGTCATAATTTCAGCCAACTGAATTAAGGCATTTTTTTAATTCATACATATTTCATTGAATCACAGTATATTCTAGAATAACAAAATTACACTTTAAATCTTTTTTAAAACAATCATCTTTGCATTCATTTGATCCAGTTATCATCTTTACTGTTCTGAATAATTTGTGTCATCACAGCTGATTGCCGCTATGAAGTGACGAGTTCTGAAATCACACCATCAAACCATCTATGGTCTTACTTTCCATCAAGTGAACATGTATGCCCTTGTGAAAACATTTTTTTCCCCACACCATCATTACCATGGATTACATTAGTGGTCCATGGGCATAGAGCAGAATATTCCCCCTATTTACCAAAGAATATTATCAACCTATGAAAACTCTCTTACAATAACCTTGAATACTAATCTTGAATCCATTGTGCTCTCATTAGGAAAGGGCATGTCACAGTTCCTTTGTGCTCCAAAATGACATTTAAATAATATCTACATAAAATGGCACTTTGCGCTTTGCTGGTCAGTTGTTCAAGCTCTGCTGAGAGCCTCTCGTTGGCTCCAAATACTACCGACAGCGACTCAGAAGGCGGTAAAAGGCCCGTATGTGATGAAGCACTGAGACACGTACGTGGTGAAGCAGGGAGACTCCAGCAGCTCTGTGCCTTGGCTGTGAATGCGACTGATATCGCGCTGAGTCGCTGCTGTACACAAGCTACCTTTTGTCCCAAGGAACATCGATGCTAATAAGTTTGTGCTGGTGGGATTTTGTGTGCTGATTAATCGGGGTGATTCACCACGTGTGTGTGTGTGTGTGTGTGTGTCCAGGATTGCTTCTGTGCGTGTGTCTGCATAATGTATGTATTCCATTGTGGGGACCAATAATGTGATTAATAACCTGTTATCCTGACATTGCAGGGATCATTTCTTCCATTCCCACAAGGGGAAATTCAAATAAAAAAAAAAATGTGAAAACTCTTGTATTTTTTTTGGTTACTTATGGTTAAGGTTAGGGCCGGGTTAAGGGTGTAATTGTTGGGATTACAGTTTCGCCCATAGAAATGAATGGATGGGCCCCCAAAGATTTGAATGCAAACGTGTGTGTGTCTGTGCGCACGAACGGGTTTACCTATCCTTATGGGGACACAATGTCCCCATAACGTGATAAATATCCCTTTTTTTCCCCTTATGGGGACCGGTTTCCTGGTGCCTATAAGGGAAAACTCTATTTTATAAAAATCTGTGACTGCTATGAAAAAACTAAAAATGCAAAAACTCTTGTATTTTATTAGGTTACTTATGGTTATGGTTAGGGCAGG
>JAABNY020000015.1:67632-87476 GCA_015164015.2 Brevimyrus niger
GATCTTTTGCAAAACCAAACCAATGCGGATTAAAAAAAAAACAATTGCAATCCCCCTTCTTCCCTCCCTTTTTCCCCCCCCCCCCCCGCCCCCCCCCCCCCCCCCCCCATGGTGATGAGACATGGGCATCTGTGATGAGGTGTGGGCAGGACAAATTTAAGTTATTACCCATCTTAGAGGAAAAGCTCCTTTAGGAACATGCAAGAACATCAAAGCTGTATTGTCAGGTATTAATGAAGCAGTCCCTGACGCCTCTACTTCACCTTTCCTCAGTCTAATGAAATAAATGACACGTTTCAGCTGGAGAGGGTCGCCGAGCGTTGAGGGTCCCAGCTGCACCTGATTAGGGCGACGGATTTTCGGTATTTACGTAAACCTTTCCTAGAACAGAGAATTAAATATAATTCAAATAAACACAACCTCTGTGCAGGTACCTTTTGTCTGAATGATTGAAAGTGGCCCTAATCAAACAAACATTACTGAGGGGGACCTCAACCCCGGTTTGCCCCCACCCCCCCACTTTGAGCACCTGGACAATGCATTGAGTTTTACAAACACTGCCTCCATCCCTATGTCTGTCATCAGGTCTGTAACAGCTCAGAGAGTCATGGGACATTTTAGCGCAGGGCTTGCGAATCGCAAAGAGAATGAATCGAGTCAGGTGCCTGCGCAGAATCCCTGAAGCAATGAGCAGCGCATTTGCCACAGAAGATCACGCTCACTTTGGGAAGTCATGCGTTATTCATGCAATGCGTCTCCTGACGCATTTCCCCGAGCTTGGTGCTGTGTCTGTCTCTGTCACGTCTAGACGTGACAGGTGGGACGACACTGCATGTCTAGTGTGACATTCTTTTGCTTTCATGTCCGCGGTTGAGTAGTTTGTCGTCATGACAATTCAGCCATCAGCAGGTGTCTGATTGGCCAGCACATCAATGTTTAAATATGGGGGTATGTGTCTCGTTTGACAATTCTGAGATGAACATTTCAACACATTCAACAATTCAGGATATTCAAACATTCTACTACTGGCAGGGTTAGATCATTATTCTCAAACCAGTCCTTGAAGACTCTCAGACGGCCCACGTTTTTGCCCTTTCCCAGTACCGAGGACTGGTTTGAGGAAACACTGTTTTAGATGGTTAAACTGTAATGATATAGTCTGTGCCAATTTATGCTCCATAGATTTAAATCAGACATTAAACACATTTTGTTGGGAGTACAGATAAATAATCCAGAATGGAGCTGCGACAGAACGGTCGAATTTATTCCCAAACACACTGGAGCCCAGAACACCACAACATTGTGAAGATCATGATGTCGACATTGTAAATCTTCTTAAGTATTGATATATTCCCCTTGGAGAAGAGAGTACAGGATTTATCACCTGACTGAAATAATGGAAAATTTGCAGTCGCATGTTTCCCAGAGGGTATTAATGTGGCTTTTATGCAGTGAAAGTCTAGGAGTCCAGTGCATCATACACAAAAAACTTTCTAATTACAAACTACGGGAACTATCTAGTATTCTTTTTTTTTGGAACAATAAATTGATTTATGCTGAGGGAAACGTTTTGTTAGCACTCGCTTCTGGTTCAGAGTAATTATCTCTCCTACTTGTTTCTTCTATACTGTGATCTGTGCTGCTGTTTGAGAATTAAGGGGCTCGTCTTAAAGGGATCAGGGCAGCTTTAATTACACTTAGCACTGTATCAATGCCCGGAATGTCCTGTACAAGCACATTTTAATCCTTAGTTAGCGTCACACATGCTACACTGGGGCTGTGGCCCTGATGCTGTAGGATAGAGCTCAGTAGTTACAGAAGTTGCCTCTTTACAACAACAAGTTTAATATACAACTCTGGGGGAAAAGCATAGACCACAGCACATATATTATATTAAAACCTGGTCCTTCTCTGTTTCTCATTAATGAAGGGTTTTTTCCTTACTTTACAGAATTTTAGTCCTGCTTCTAGGAGCATGATACGAACTGTCCTAGCCATGCTTTGCACACCTGCACTTAATCTTTCCCATTCATTTTGAAGGTCATTTGATTTCATCCTACAATTCATGAGAAACTGTCGGTTAAGTTTCTCTATATATATATATTGATCTGCATATTGTGCCTTTCACCAACCCAAGGACGCTTTAGAGAAATGATAAACAAAGAAAAGGAATTTGTTACAAATAAAGATATGTACCATACTGTATATACCATATATATATGATACCTTTATAACATGTTCCATTAAATTCTGCATTCATTAAATGCTGTTTTGTAAATATTAAGAGTGAATGATGTATTTATCTTCAGCACCATGATTTAAAAATTCCATCTTTTTGAGCTGCTTGTCCTCGTCAGGGTCACGGCGGTCTGAAGCCTGCCGTACAGTAGGTGGCATAGGGTACAAGGCAGGGGGACACGCTGGACGGAGTGTCATTTGGTAATAACTATTTCTTTCTTTTTTTTTCTTTAACATATTGCAAAAAAGTTTTCCATAGTTGTAACATGTTTCCAAAGTAAGACAAGAAACAAATACTTCTAGGCGAAAAATCGCCGTATTCACTTTACAAGAATGGCTTCTTAACATCATTGTGATGGCATCAGTCACAAAGTGGGGGACTAGAGCCACAGTAAAATGGATATATTCTTCTGAATAGCCTCATGTTATATTTGGCTGAATGGACTGATTAAGAGAGATTTGCATATAAATAGCCAGATTCCTGTGGTGCATAATCTTATTTGCACAACTGCCAGTGAAGTTAAATTCCTTTAATTTCAGAAAGCATGTTTAGCATTACAAATAAATTATACACACAGTTCTAGGAAATTGCAGCTCTAAAGATTCACTACTTGTAGCATATTTACAAGTGTTCATGGGGATTTTTACACAAACTGATAACTTTTTTTTAAGCACTAATTATCATGTGCTATAAATAAAAGGCTATTCGGGAAACAAGCATTCTGAGATTTAAAATTCTTTCCATCTCATCTGCAAATTGGAGTATAATGGAACAATGTGTCAGTCATTGCATTGCCCAAAATTCCTTATATCATTATGGTACTGTATATCTGGAATAACTGTGAGGGTATGACAGAATGGTGTATTACCAATAGGAAATGTATAATGATGTTTACGATATCTATTTTTTAAATCAATATCTATTTATTATCTCTCAATCACATTATTTACCATGCTTATCACCATATTTACCCACCTATTTATTTATCATATCTATATTTTTATTTTTTAATTTGTGTATAGAGATTTTTGTATGTGTTACAGTACTATGTAGTGTCAATTTTTGTCGTGTTATGTGCAGTAACACAAAGAGTTTCCTTCAGGGTAATAAAGGCTTTCCGATTCGGATGCATGCCTAAGTTTTCAAAAATATCTGAATCACTGCTGATGAGACGGGGACATGCTAAGAAGGTGGCACAAATTTTTTATCTGACCTTACGCAGGGTTGCCGACTTTGGTCAGCCGGCTGCAGTGAGATTTTCACTGTGAGACAAGTCTGCACATGCATGTGCATGCATTTACATTGATGTAACAATTCATTACCTTGTAAATAGACTCTAGGGTTTGCGAACTACCCCCAATACTTTTGATGTAGCTAATTTTAGGTTCATGGAATAATATAGATTTGCTGTAAGATTCTCGCGTGAGTGTCACTGTCACACTAGGTGCATGACAGTTGGAAAACCTGCGTATGGCCTTGTTTCATGAAATATTTCAGTGAATGACAATATAAAAGTGCACCATCAAGAAATAGTGATGCTTTTCAGTGCATTATTTGTGTGGTTTTGATTATTAGCCTAAAAAGTGACCTTGCATCAAAGAAAGTATGTACCAGAATAAAACAAACGTATTCTAAGGAAAACTAGAGAATTATGCCTTTAGTCAAACGTAAAATTTACTTCAGCTAGACAAAATTGGCTTATTTAAAAAGTAAGCCTGTAGTTAAACTTAACCTTTAATGGCTTGAATCTGAAAGCATCTTGGAAGATTCATGAAGTTGTTGGTGAAAACAATATTACAGACCTTATGTGACATTCAGGGCTGAACTGGAACAAAGAGGAAAATGTGTAAGTAGGTGCCAACACAGATGATTAGCTTGAAAGCTGAGCTTCATCTCAGGCCATCTGGTCCTGAGTTTACAGTGCACCAATAGAATGGGGGCATCTGATCCTGGGTTTACAGTGCACCAATAGAATGTGGGCATCTGATCCTGAGTTTATAGTGCACCAATAGAATGTGGGCAACTGGTCCAGAGTTTACAGTGCACCAATAGAATGTTGGCATCTGATCCTGAGTTTATAGTGCACCAATAGAATGTGGGCAACTGGTCCAGAGTTTACAGTGCACCAATAGAATGTGGGCAACTGGTCCTGAGTTTACAGTGCACCAATAGAATCTGGGCATCTAGCCGCCAAAAATTAGCAGAGAATACACCCATGTGTTAGCATGATGCAGTACTCTGTCCTGGATCACCTGACCACATCAGACGCTATCTAGTCATGAACAGCCATGACTAACATATTGCATATCAATAAATACTGTTTTCTGTGTTTTCTGACAACATTTCGCAGCCACCATGTTCGAAAAAGTGTGCTGTTCACCACAATATTTTTTTTTTCTGTATGTGCACATGACATGGCTATATTTTTTTGTCACATGACTGAAGATAACCATTCAGGAAGATGCCTGGTTAGCGAGAACACAAGTCATGTCAGGAAAGGATATCTGACAGCTCAATTTAAAATTAGAAGGTACAGTGCCAGACTGCATGTGATCATAAGAGAATACAACAAAACCCAAGAATCACGGAAAGGGGACCCTGCCTCAGGCTATCGGCATAATGACAGGTTATTGCCGAGTTTAATTAAAGCACTGTTCTTCTGTGTCGAGGAGGAATAAAAAGAAATAAACCAAAATATATTATGTGGCAAAAAAGATTTGGCTTGTCCATCATCTCATTCTGAAAGTAAGGAGATAATAGCATACGGTCTTCTGTGAAGGTCCATTAGATATTGGAACACGGCTGGTGGGATCTGCTGCCAGTCAGGTTGGGTATTGATGTCATATAAATGGGTCCCTTTGGTTAAGTTTGCTTGGCTGACCACCTCACATATGAACTTGCCCGCAGACATTTAGACCTTGACGATTACCTCGCTTGCCGTTCAGCAGGAGAGCTCTAGCAGGACAGAAAGGTGGCCAACTGGTTGGTGGAAAGATGACGTCCAACGAGCCAGATGGTGCCAGGTGGAGAGTCACTAACCTCTCCTGTACTACAACCCATGTTGCTTGGAATTCTTGCCGCAGGAAATTGTGCAACTGTGCTTAATTAAACAGGTGTGCCACAAATAGGTTTGGTTTAATTAAGCAATTACTATAACTACAGTATTTATATAAAATTATCCTAAGATGTGTCCCCATACTTTTGGCCATATGGAATAAATTTTGAACGAAAATATTGAAGGAGACTGATGGTGATATATATACTATTTGTTCAATAAACAAAAATTAAAAATAACAAAAGTATGGTAAATGAACCTGGGACCAATGGATAAATATAGTGTTCTGTTTTAATTGCAATGTCAATGTTCGTGAGTTTAATTCCAGTAATAGTTATACATTCTTTTTGCTAAAAATGGCTGATTCTAGGCAGGTATATATATAGCAAATTGACAAAAGCGATTGTTCTTAGAGTTTGTTATTTTTACGGCAGGAATACTATAAAAATAAAGTGGCAAAAACAAGAAAGTGTCTCACATAATAGGCAAATGAATGTTTTATGATGCTGAGTCATCAAAGTCTTCGCACTGCTATTGACAATGCTCACCGGCTGAAAATGTTACTTCTACGACTGCATTTTATTTTATTTAGACACCGAGTGAGTTTTTTATTTTTATTCCGCTTTTCTTGAAAGTTGTTTGCATGGTAAGCGGAGTCTCTATTTCAGGCTTCGCTTGCTTGTTTATCTGATTTCTCCTGTATGGCAGAGATTAATGATCCCAGCATTGGATGTGCCCAAGCAGCCAAGCCCTCATCCACAAGTATGACAGGATTTCAAGTGGAGTGAGAAGGGTCAAGAGAGAATCGGGCAAAGACCGGAAAGAGGCAGAGAAATGGAGTGTCAGAAAAGGGCGAGAAAGAGGCAGGAGAACAGAATCAGGCAAGGACCAGAAAGAAGGAGGAAGATGGAGTATCAGACACAGGCCAGAAAAAGCCAGGAAAACAGAAAATCTGACAAAAGTGAGAAAGAGGCAGGCAAACAGAGGATCAGATGAGGGTCACAAAGAGGCGGGAGAACAGAGGATCAGACAAAGGTGAGAAAGAGGCAGGCAAACAAAGGATCGGATGAGGGTCACGAAGAGGCAGGAAAACAGACAATGAGATGAGGGTCACAAAGAGGCAGGAAAACAGACAATGAGCTGAGGGTCACAGAGGCAGGAAAACAGTATCAGACAAGGGGCAAATAGAGGCAGGAAAACAGAGTGTCAGACAACGGAGAGAAAAGGCGGATAAACAAAGTATTAGACAATGGTCCAAAAGTAGGGGGAAAACAGAGTATCAGATAAAGTAATTGGTTTTCCTGTAATCTGCTTTTCATGACACTCTGGAAAATTCAAGCAATAACACAAGATAATTCACCTTTTAATTATTTTTAAAATTAACAGTCACTAACACTGGTGTATTGGGTGTACTCTATTCAAAGACAATGCATTAATAATTTAAAGCTTCAGTGCTAACAGCAGATATTGCCATTATGCACTTACCAGTCTAATTATCTGTCAGCATACGTCGGAAATGCTAATTTTGACATCAATATTCCAGATTACATAGACATTGAGTGAGCTGACGTACTTGACCAATAAATGAAATCCGAACAACAACAACAACAACAACAACAACAATAATAATAATAATAATAATAATAATAATAATAATAATAATAATAATGTACAAGCTTCCATCAAGTAGTATGAGGTTTGGTGTTTTTTAATTTACCTTTTTGTGTGCCAATGACATAATGTGCCGGTAGATTGATGTTCAGAAAACGTGTTGGGACCAAGCAGGATGGTACACGTAGTCATTCCATTTCACACTCAGTCTTTGGATGACTATTTTGAATTTTATGCACATATATATTGGACATATATATAAGTGTTTTTCATGGTAGACAGTTACTGGATGTGTCTGTATCACCACAAAGAGACTGATTAATATTGCATAAGCGTGGTTTTTAAATATGCACCAGAGTCAGATGGGCACAGAATATTTCAACTTCCACTTTCCAGCTCATTTGTTGAGTTCTGTGTTTTTATTAATGGTACGTCACAGCGCGTTACACTCACCTCCATAGATTATTTCCATGCAAATTGGACAAGCCATAGACTGTGAGACCGACAATGAATGACCCTGCTTTGTTTGGAAAGCGGAAATGCATTTGATCATAAAAATACACATTGCCTACATTTCTATTAGTATTATAATTCCGATATTGCAGGCATATTTGTAAAGCAGCATTTGCAGTAGCCTTGAGATTAACAGCCGCCGGTAGCCTTCCATCACTCCGGAGCTCACGCCAGACTGGCCCTTACACAAACAGCCCTTTGAAGTCTTCATGACAATTTTGCTAAAAAGACTGCAGTTGCTTCATCTCAGTTCAACGTGTTTTCATAAAGCACCGGTGTAAATGTAGTGGACCATTTGCTCTGGTGATGGATAAGAAATTAGAATGATACTGTATATTTATGATGACATTTGTGTTTCTTGAAAAAAAAAGTCTTACTTTTCTGTCTTGCACTCAGGTGTAACACATACTAGTGTGATTTCCTTGTCAGTCCCGTATCCCAATACCCAGGGTTTGCAATGAAATTTTTAATAAATATTATAATAAATACAGAATAAAGATTTCCCTTCCAGATACTGTGTTGCTGTGAACCATGTTGCATTGTAATATATCTTTTGAATAGACAATTTAATTGATGATGGAGTTTATCACCCCTTCTAATTGAATCTTTTGTGATAAGATAACCTAAAATGAACTCACTGCCATAACAAGCTGAGTTTGCGAAGCATGCTATTGGAAAATGCTTTTTAGTAAAAGGACTTGATAACCAATTATGAATAATCGCTTCATCTGCACAGAACACGAGTATCTTATTAATATCACATTGTGTTGAGGAGAATATCCAGGTATTATAATGGGCTTGTAATGTGAAATTACTTCTGTTTTGTTTCATCAATATAGAGTATATGTCATAGTAATAAAACACGTCAAAAAGTCATTGGTAATCAAATTTAAAATGCATGCATGGTAACCATAAGGGTAACAATTAAATAAGCTGAGATACATTTGCAATTTACTTGCAGCAAACCATTATGCTAAGATATGGATGTAAACTGGAAATGGAGGGTATTATTGGGTTATACAAGCTTACACAAGATGGACTTTAAAGTTTGTTACTGAAATGGCTTCTTTCCATTGGGACTTTTTTTAGACCGATACGTTGTGAGATAACTGGAAGTTCCAGTGATGCTTTAAGTCTGGGGTCCATTTTGCTCATTGCATTTTGCACTGTGATGAATTCAGTGGACCAGAAGCTTTTTCCAGCTCTCATAATTGCTTCATTAAAGTAATTATTTGGCTAGTAAGCAGCTTTGCTTGGTGTTTCAGGCTGCATATGCTAATTATCATGTGCTCTCTGAAAGCTGCAGGACTTTTGTTCTCAAGGATCAAACTTGAGTACCACTGATACTTGACAATTTTTTGTGATATATTTTTTTGCATTGTCGCATAATCAATTCCAATCAAATTTGTAGGTTTTTCTTTGTCTCTTGGGGATTCATCACAAATTCTCAATGGGATTATGGTCTGGGAAGTTTCTTGGTCATGGACCCAAAATGTCGATGTTTTGTTCATAGCCACTTAGTTTTCATTCATTTTGCCTTGTAGCACGGTGCTACATCAGGCTGGAAAAGGCATTGTTCATCACCCAACTGTTCTTGGATGGTTGGGAGAAGTTGCTCTCGGAGGATGTTTTGGTACCATTCTTTATTCATGGCTGTGTTCTTAGGCAGAATTGTGAGTGAACCCACTTCCTTAGCCGAGAAGCAACCTCACACACGAATGGTCTCAGGATGCTTTACTGTTGGCATGGCACAGGACTGATGTGCTCACCTTATCTTCTCCGGACAATCATTTTTCCAGATGCCCCTAACAATCACAAAGGGGCAACTGGAATCATCAGAGAAAGTGACTTTACCCCAGTCGTCAGCAGTCCAGTCCCTATACCTCCAAAAGTCTTCACCTCACTCTGCGTGCAGATACACTCTATCGTATTAGCAGTAATATTACTTGCCTGTGAAGCCCTTTTTTTGCAAAGCAATGATGACGGCATTTGTTTCCTTGCGGGTAACCATGGTTAACAGAGGAAGAACAATGATCAAGCACCACCCTCCTTTTAAAGCATCCAGTCTGCTATTCTAACTCAATCAGCATGACAGAGTGATTTCCAGCCTTGTCCTTGTCAACACTCTCACCAGCATTAACGGGAGAATCACTGAAACGATGTCAGCAAGTCATTTTGTCGCAGGGCTGAAATGCAGTGGAAATAGGTTTTTGGGGATTAAGTTCATTTTCATGGCAAAGAGGGACTTTGCAATTAATTGCAATTCATCAGATCACTCCTCATAACATTCTGGAGTTTATGCAAATTGCCATCATAAAAACTGAGGCAGCAGACTTTGCGAGAATTAATATTTGTGTCACTCTCAAAACTTTTGGCCCCGGCTGAACATCACGGTTTTTTTGTGTTCAACAATATCTGTGAAACCTGAGGAGGATGTCAACATCTCTGGGGCCGCATAACCCTCTACAGACTTGTAACTCGATGCATTGTGTGCAAAGAAAGATTGCTGCTTGTTAGCAAAATGAACAGCTGCCAGCAATGATCCAGCTGTCTGCACGTGTTTGAGTTGGAGAGCAAACTGGGAGTCTTTAATGTTGCTCCGGCTGCCTGCTTGTTCCATTCCAAGGGTGTTAATAAAATCACCTTGTTCCATTCTTCATGCCCCTGGTTCTGTCCACCACCGAGATAGACCAGGGGTCCTATTTTACACAACGCAAAGCGGTTTTGGCAGTTTCGTACCAGCACATTCTCCACATGTCTTCAAAATAGCAAATGATTTTGCACCCGCTATCCGCTCGTAGGAGTGGTGATTTTAAATGAGGAGCGGCCGGGCGCATTGTCGGCGCGTTGCTGTTTTAAAGCCGTGCGATGTTACAGTACAACACGTCTAAAGTCAGTGGTGCATTATCAAACGGTATTAAAGTGGCATGTTTTATGAACGTGCGTGCGCACCATGCTCCTTATTGACCGAGACAGGCAAGGAGCGCCCATCTGGCAAAAGAGCTGAACCGTCTGTAGCCTGGTATGGAATCTACACCGTGAGAGTGGAAAAATAACAATCCTACTTCCTTTCATTTGAACACTCTAAAACACTGTAAAAACTGCCGGTTGTGTCTTGTTTGAACAAAGATCCCAGTTTTGTTTATGTTTTGCAAACTGCAGACCGAAAATTAAAATAAAAAACACACACATAAACACGCGCATAATTAATCCCCGTTCCCAGCCGCTGCTTTTGTTCAGCAACGAGCTCCCATTTTCCCTGTCTTCTGACATCATTATACTGCTTTTGGCACCTGTGCAGACGATGTAATGATGCCAGAAAACAAGGACGCACTCACTGCTACCTCATCTCATGTCTGCTTCTCCACAAAAGGCTTAGGTGGAGCAGTGATGTTCCTCTACAGCAGATGATCCGCTCACACCCTTTCACCTCGAGCAAGAACACGTCCGTTTCCCTCAGCCGAAAAGCGATCTTGTTTGCCGGGCAAATGCGCCATTACAATAGCCATCTGCCATAGGTCATGCGCTGCTGCCTTTAAAAGGTGAGGCGACGCGCCATTCTGATTAGTTCATTGCAGGTTTTGCCCAAAACACATCTCTGAATAGTTAGGAGAATTAGGACAACCCTTATTCCTTGTGTTGGCACATGTCTGGTTTCTCTGCCGTCAATATAGTGAAATGGATTTGGACACGCCCATATCTGTTAGTTCATCTTTGCGTTTTACGTTAGACTGTCAAAATAGGGTTCTACGTTGCTCTCACCTTTAGTACATATAGGTTACATAGGATACTTAATAGGATGCAATGAATCCTTAGTCCATTACCCCACACACAAACACATAACTACACATAACTACAGATAGTCATAGCAATATTTGAGTAGGGAGCCCAAGGAGGAACTCAATTTTTATGCAGTAAAGGATTCTCAAAATCATTCCATAGAAGCCACTTCAAAAGCATATGAAAACTTACAACATAATGGGGAAATTCATGTAATCCTTGCAACAGCAGGGCTCAACGGAGCACGAAACTGCAAGCTGAAGGCCGCACCTCACCTCATCCTGATCAAAGCTTGAGCCAAATTCGAAACCAAGGTTTATTATGTGGTGTATGAGGGCTCAGTGTTGTGACCTTAATTCTAAGTCATATTTCTGTCTGGGAGAGAACATCACCCAAGGCTCTATGGTGAACAGCAATAATAGAAAACAGCTTTATTCCTAGAGGACTCTTCTCCCTGTGACTGGAGGTGCTGTTTCATGACAAAAGATATTTTGTTTCCTGTCAAGTGTCAGACCCCTTGAGAATTATCACTTCTAAGGTTTGGGTTAAATGTGACTGGTGGCCTTTGGTCCAAAGTTTGGGCATCCGTGAGACGTGATGACAGAACACCACTAAACTGCGCAAAGATGGCACTTTTTAGAGCCACTACAAATAGCTTCTCAACAACATCTATTATCCTCATTCACAAATTAAGTTAATAAACCACCCAGCAGACAAACTGGACACAAGTTTTGTCAGATTTTTTTCCTGTGTGATTTTTATTTGTGACCATAGTAACAGCTACTCCCTACAACAACGATGGTCACACAAAGCAACACATATACAGTGGAAACCACTTATAGTGATCACAGTTATAGTGATCACAGTTATAGTGATCACAGTTATACATGTAGTGACCAACTGATTATATTGATCGAAAAGCTTTGGACAGAATTGGCCAAACATTTTCTGGAACCACTTAACCTGGTCAGGGCTACAGGGGGGGTCCAGAGCCTATCCTGGAGGCTATGGGTACAAGGCAGCGAACAACCCAGGGTGGGGAGCCAACCCATCAAAGGACACACTCACACACCATTCACTCACCCACACACAGCTTAGGGCAATTTGGCAACCCTAATTAGCCTCAAAAAGTTTTTGGACCTTGAGGGAAAACCAGAGTACGACACAGGGAGAACATGCAAAAAACAAAATTGCTTATAGTAATCAAGTGGTCTGCTTACAGGGTTCATGTTGGTTCTTTTTATGCATGGCAACATATAGAAAACATTAAAACTATGATAATTGTTTTTTATTGCCTATTTTGCCTTGTGGTCACCCATCTGCTTCTGGCTAGCTACCTGAGGCTAATGCTGCGTGCACAGAAAACATTATGGGAAAAATAAAGTAATTTTCTCACAATGATTAATATAGACTCACTGAAGCTTATATTAAATTGCCTAAAATGAGCCACTGAGATGCAACAGGCGAAACCACAGTAATATATATTTTATGTACAATATTGTACTTTCTTATATTTGAATATTTGAGTATTTGAATTATATGCAGTTCAGAAATTTAATTTGTAAAGTGCTCTACTTTGAAAAGCATTTTAAAAAGCTGTTGTCACAGCTAGTACAGGGAATCTGGCGAAGGAAGCCGTGAATATGAACAAAGGACTTTATTCGCGGGGTAACACACTTCAAACATAACATGTAACGTTAATGACCGGATGGGGATACAAACTGAAATGCGGACTAAATACATTGAACTGATGACAGCGACAGGAAATAGCTGGTGAACATGGGGTAGATGAAGGGGCGTGGCACAGAGGAGGGTAGGACCAGCGGGGCATGACAGCTGTACTGTATTTTGAAAGTCAATAAAATTCAGAAAATAGCAATGTTGTCTGTTTTATTACCTCATATTTATGTAATAAATATATAAATGTCATTTAGATGGTAATCTGCCTGAGATATAAAAAAGAAAATGGAAAAAATCGGTTATAATTATCATCCATTTATTGTGATCAGTATAAGCTGTTTCCACTGTATTTAAATTTTGATAAATTTCAATTTCATGTTGTAGCACATGGCAGTTTCTCAGGTTCCCAATTGGCCACGGAGGGTATGTGACTAGCTGACCAATAGGATATGGGCAAACAAAGGTCCTCTAAGGAAAACAACTCGGCCAGTGAGGACGATGGTGAGGAAACATGAGCGTGTCCAACTCAGCCTGAACATAACGTCAACGCAGAATCCCAAAGGCTAACACACTAGAAATGACTCTCATAGATACAGCATGTAGATAAACATCCCCACTAGAAAACTTGCGTTATGGAAGCCGACAAAGCCAGAGCTCCCATTAAAGTCGAACCACTGGTTTTCAGCTCCTAGCTGAGTGAGGCTCATTTCCAGGGTGCTCCCTGACCAGCACAGTGAGTTTCACACAATTATTTAGCAGACAAATTTGACTCACGGTAGAATAAAACCAGCCATGTTCATGTTCAGGACATTATCATTATTGACCAAAAAGGACAAATAGACAAGGAGGGCAGCAGGCAGTGCTTTTAGCAAGCACACTTCAGGTGGCGCACATTTCAGGTAGTGTGCACACTTCAGGTAGAGAGCACATTTCAGGTAGAGAGCACATTTCAGGTAGTGTGCACACTTCAGGTAGTGTGCACACTTCAGGTGGCGCACATTTCAGGTAGTGTGCACACTTCAGGTAGAGAGCACATTTCAGGTGGCACACATTTCAGGTAGAGAGCACATTTCAGGTAGTGTGCACACTTCAGGTAGAGAGCACATTTCAGGTGGCACACATTTCAGGTAGCACACATTTCAGGTAGAGAGCACATTTCAGGTGGCACACATTTCAGGTAGCGAGCACATTTCAGGTGGCGCACATTTCAGGTAGCACACATTTCAGGTAGAGAGCACATTTCAGGTGGCACACATTTCAGGTAGCACACATTTCAGGTAGAGAGCACATTTCAGGTGGCACACATTTCAGGTGGCGCACATTTCAGGTAGCACACATTTCAGGTAGAGAGCACATTTCAGGTGGCGCACATTTCAGGTAGCGAGCACATTTCAGGTGACGCACATTTCAGGTAGCACACATTTCAGGTAGCGAGAACATTTCAGGTAGAGAGCACATTTAAGTTAGCGCATATTTTAGGTAGCGAGCACATTTCAGGTAATGCACATTTCAGGTCTCCATAAATGGTAACCCTTGTAGGTACAGCACTAATCAGAAAATCTACTTAAGGTGGGAATAGATGTTTTTCCCTTCACCTTCCAGGTTTACCGTCTTCCAGATTCTACGCTTACACAAGATGTTTTTCATGGTTTTTTTTTGGAAAAAAAAGTTATAAAAGACAGTTGCAGCAATTAAAATACACAGAATTCTCTTGGGATGGTTCCTAATAACATAGTAACAGTCTGATGGTTTATATAGTAAGATTCCTATGTAGCTGTAGGCTAGACTCCTCCAGAAAATGTAGGGCTATTAATAGACCGTCCACATTATACATGTGTTTGTAGGAAAATGGTCGCTCTTTCCTCTGGATAAAAGGACCGAACTTTACTTCAGCAGTTCAGATCGACATCAGAGTGAGGATAAATCTGGCTTTTGCTGTTTCCTTGGCAACCTGAAACAAAATCCATCATATTAGCATTGGGGGAAGGAGGAAAAAATGATAAATGTATTTTTTAATCTCTTCAAACATTCAATTAGCCCAATGTAAATGAATAATGGATGTTTACTGTTTATAATAAAATGACTATCTGCATATGGAGTATTGTATGAAACACAATATGACATTTTCTTATGAGTATAAAACCTTGAATTACTGGGGTATTCTAAGACTAGGAACATAGATATTATATTTTAATTCTTTCTGCTCTAAGCTGCAAACAACATGGTATTTATGGCTGATATGCAAATATCTGGCTTTGTATGATAACCCTTCAAATGACTGGCGAGAACCTCTTATTACACTCCAGACTGTAAGATCCGTGGCACGTGAGGAACTTTCAAATTAAACAAAAATCACCGGCTATAAACTTCAGGCCGCTGACAAACAAGGAATTAATTTCAGATAAGGGGGATGAAAGAGCGGGCCAATGTTAAGAGAAAAAGATACATGGGGGGAATGTAGAGAAACAGAGAGAGAAAGAGAGAGAGAGAGAGAGAGAGAGAGAGAGAGAGGGAGAATGGGGTGGGGCAATGAGATTGTCACTCAGCAGCACCAGAATTAAGTCCTGAACCTCAAAGCTGAAAATCAAAACACAGGTAGCAACAGTGTCATTTAATTAAATATTAATGAGATGAATGTTGAAATGCGCGTAATGTATCTGAAAGCACAGCCTACTGCACTACTCCCACTGGGAATGTTAATTCTCTGCTTCTGGGCGTGTGCAGAGCCGCTAATGGTGCAGGCCAGCGCATGAATACAGAACACCGCTCAGCAATTTGGGTCAGCTCTGGCAGCTTTAAAGAAATCCCTCCATTTGTGGCTTCACAGTCTATCTGGAGATTAATAAACAGCTCCAAATCAAGACAAATGTGACTTATGAAGAATATACTGAACTTTGATAAAGGTCACACTCCTTATATCCTTGTTGTAGCTATGAACGCATTATGAGAAAACACTCTTTTTGTAGTATGCACCACATGGACAAAAGTATTGGAACAGACCTCTTAATCAGATATTAATTCTGGTGGCTTCATTTAGACCCATTACCACAGGCGTATAAAATCAAACACCTAACCATGCAGTCAGGTTTACAAACATTTGCGAAAGAATGGGTGGTTTTGAAGAGCTCAGTGAATTCAAGCGTGGTACTGTTGTGGGATGCCACCTTTGAAAGTCAGTTTGTGAAATTTCTTCCCTGGTAGATACTCCACAGTCAGCTGTAAGTGGTATTACTGCAAAGTGGAAGCATTTAGGGACAACAGGAACTCAGCCATGAAGTGGCAGAGCGTGTAAAGTAACGGAGCAGGGTCACGGGGTGTCTTCTCAGAAGAGTGGCAGCTCCTATAGCTGCAAAGGTGGGACCAATAAAAGGTGACGCCTTAAAGGTTCCTGTAGATGTAATGACCAGGGCTCCCAATACTTTTGTCCATATAGTTAATATGGCAACAGTGGCTTTTTTAAAAAAAAAAAAAAGATACCAATCAAATACATTTAACTACATGATAATTTAATTTATAGGATGCCACTGTGTATTTTGCTTCACTCGTAGAATATATTATTATTTGTTTTTGTTAAGCGTATCCAAAAATGATAAAAATTCATGTAACATAGCAACAAGGGTTGTTAAAATTCAGTCGGTTGACTTGAATCAGCCAGACAGATGTAAACATCTTTCAGCACATTAAAAATGTGCTTTAGACATTTTCGAAAATGTCTCTGCATTAGACATGCACTGTTTATGTCATGCATCTCATAAGTTTTGATGTCATCATTTTTTTTCTATGCCACACACTTATGTCCTAGTTCTTGCCCCACAGCCCAGACATAGCCATACAGTAAACCAGTGGCTGTAATGGGATTTTAGGAGGGGCTGATAACTACGTACTGGGAGGGGCCACATAATGGCATGCAATAAGGTCATGTAAATCCCCGCTGATAGAGGTGTCGGCATCACGCCCAACATATTCACAACAATGTCATCTTAACACATTACAACAACATTTATGCAGTATTAGATACCTTAGAAATGGGTTTGCCTGCATGAGCAGTCAAGCTCGCTGCAGAAAACCTACAGTTTTGATTTTCTGACACGGAATAATGACATGAGCCAGAGTAACCTTGTGGACATTTCATCATGGAGGAAATTGAAACAGGTCTGAAAGTGATACAGTAATGCTTTGGGTACCGTTGCCATCACAAATTGGAGTGCAATGCATGCAACCACGTTAATTATAGATGGATGACATTATCTTTCTGAATCAGAATCCGAATCCGAATCCTTTTTATTGCCCAAGAATGATTCCATACAATGAATTTGCTTTGGTGGAGCTCTTAGAAGACACATTCAATGTTTACTAAATGCATATATAGAAAAATAAAAACACTAGATTAGTATTTGGGTAGTATAATTATTACATAATAATGTATTATAATGGTAGCAGTAAGTATGATAATGAGATCATAAAATATGTAATTATATATGTGTGTACGTATGTAAGTACATAGTAATAATATAAGTACAAATATAAACTATATGAATTTAAAATATGTAGTATAATATAGTAATTTAAGCGCTCTTGTATAGTACAATTATTAAGTAGCAGCCAAGTGAAGTCTTTAAGTGCAAGAGTGCAATATGTATAAAATTCAGGGTCTGCAGTATGTGTACATACTGTGTTCATAAAAGAATACAGAATGCAATTTTGTAGGGAAAGTTTATCAGTGGTTTACTGGTTATACTGGTCAGCAGTTCACTGCAGGTGACAGTTAATTGAACGTCCATTCAGAGACTGGCTTGGTTAATGAGAGACGCAGCCTGAGGGAAGAAGCTCTTGGCGTGTCTCGTGGTCTTATGTCCTCATGATTCCAGTGACCATGTTTTTATTGTATTTTTTTCTATAATTTCAGTCACGGTACGCAGAGACAACAATAGTAGTTTTATTAATGAAACCGTATCGCGTTTGAAAGATGACAGTTGATTCATTTTCCTCTTTAAGATACATTGGGATAGCGTGCTTTTCCCATGCAGAAGGAACTGAACAGATTTCCCTGAGGATGACACAGATTAAGAATATAATCTTCAGCACTATCAGTAAATGAAATTCTTAGTCTCTGTGTGTTAATATGCTCTATTCGTTCTGAAGACGTTAACTAATGCCTTTTATAGCGCCAGAAGTTGGGCTATAGCAAACTTAAGCTGCAGCTCAGCATCCCCTCGGAGCGCCTGGCGTCCCTGTTAATCATTTTCTCCTTATCAGGCAGTGATGCTGGATAAACGACCTTCTCTCTCACACAATGAGGGTGGTCTGGGGCACAAAGATGACAGATTCTGCTAGACCACTCTTGATATGGTGATCCATGTGATTGGTGATAGCTTTGGATCTCCTTATTCATCGATCCATACCTTCTCCAACTGATTTTTGTGGTCAGGGTCATGGATATCTTATGCAGCACGGGACACATGCAACTGGATTCCTGTCCATCGCAGGACACATGCATACACACCTGGACTCTTGTCCATCGCAGGACACATGCATACACACATCTCCCTCCCCCTCAACCATTGCTCTTGTTCCAGTCAGCTCCGGTAGGTAAGTGCCTGCCCAATATTTCATAAAAATGCAACGCGTAAATTAATTATTCAGTCAGCCAATAACGTGCCTACGTTGACTGTGATTGACATGTCGTTAAACTTGCAGTCAGGGTGATCTGGCCAATGAGCCGTCGCCCGCCGTCGGATCGCATCCCCAACGGGGAGAGCGAGAAACTTTGTCGGCCGCTCCTGTGGCGCAATCGGTCAGCGCGCGGTACTTATACGGCAGTGTCCGGCGAAGCTATGCCGAGGTTGTGGGTTCGAGCCTCACCGGGAGCATCTGCTTTAGTTCGTTTAGGGGCAGCGCGCCATGTGCTGTGGTGTGTTAACAATGACCACTGATCACCAAGTTCTAATTCATCCCTCATCGTTCCCGCCATCTACCATAAGTCTACACGACACCAATCTTAGCGGCAGTAAGCAAGCTAAGCTAAACATGTTTGATATCGTATGTATCCTAGACGTGTATTTATCTGTCTTCTGTCTGGTTTCGAAACGGTGCGTACTCACAAATTTAGTTTGCACGACACCCCAGCCCTCCGCTACCTCTATCCCCTAATTCGCTGGACCCAAACATCTATCTGGCCACCCGCTCCTAATTAAACAACACCCTCTACAGATTTTTACCCACAGATCCATCTCCTGTGCCTCCTTACCTGACTCAGCAAACACAGAATGAGGCTGATATCAGGATACGAAGGAGGTGCTATCCGTCTCAAACACCGCATAAAATCCTTATGGAAAAATGCCTTTGGGACACAATGGGTGCCATTTTGTATTATATGATGGCTAACAGGACACTCCAGTGTAGCAAAGTTATGACAGGTTAATTTCTGCTAAACCCGCTTATGCATCCTGGACAAAAGAGTAATTAATCTAGTTTGTCAATCTCAATATGTGTGTACCTAACATCAAACAATAACATTTCTGAGATAACAGGTAGGGAACATGCAGGGCATATTATGGGCATTATATTCCACATTACTAACATGATTAAACTTGACTTCTAATGCATTCGGAATTAAACTCAAATGGGCAGTTAAATAAATTAGAAAAAGCACGGCAAAGGTGCTTCATAGAAACCTGTGAGACCTGTAGTCATTTTAAAAATTCTGCAGCAAGTGCAGAACACTACTGAACACTAGCATGAAATCGCAGAACATGAAATTAGATCAGGTTTTGAATAGAATATAAAATATGTGTGTGTGTGTGTGTGTGTGTGTGTGTGTGTGTGTGTGTGTGAACAGGTTTACCTATTCTTATGGGGACACAATGTCCCCATAACGTGATAAATATCCCTTTTTTTCCCCTTATGGGGACATTTCCTGGTCCCCATAAGGGAAAATTCTATTTTATAAAAATCAGTGACTGCTAT
>JAABNY020000015.1:97479-135840 GCA_015164015.2 Brevimyrus niger
GCGTCAGAACGAGTGGGAGACGAGGGGAGTGGCGAGGAGGGGGGTGGGTGTGTGGGTGAGTGGGGGCGGGCGCGGGGGGGGGGGGGGGGGGGGGGGGGGGGGGGGGGGGGGGTCAATAACATGGAACGCAGTCTAAGTATGCTTATCAACGGAGCAGGAATTAGGGGTGGAAATTGGCAGAGGCATGTTATCGATATTTGCCAAACTTATATGTATCCCGGTTTGTAATTTTTAATTAAGCTTTTGCTGTAGAGCCGTTCAGGTCTACATTTAAATAAAAGACTACGGTTGTAGAGGTACACGTATTCATCCTGCGCCTTTTGGTTACATGGTTAATATTAATTGTTTTTGATTCCTTATGGGGAAATTAACTTTTTTTGCCTACCCCATCTAGCTTTCTATGGTACACAGACAAAAATGAAGGTGGGAGCAAGCTTGGCATTGGAGGCACCTGTAGCGCCACCCATGGAGCTGGGGGTTTAGTGCCTTGATGAGGGACCCACAGATGAGGGACCCACAGACGTGACCATTCCGCTGAAGCTGGGCTTGAACCGGCAACCTTCCAATCACAGGCACAGAGGATTAACCCGCCACCACATACAACTCTCAAACAAATGAATACGCTCCTTGACTCAGGCAAAACATAAACTGACAGATTGCAGTTCAATCCTGAAAACATTATGCTGATTGTGGCTGTGAGTTGGTTATAGCTACGGAAATGCTGATTACAGTCAGTCGTAACTGGTGGTCTCAATGTGTCATGTGCAGCAGTTTTGCCTGGACATTCAAACCGATAAAAGAAATAAATAAAGATATAGGGGTGTTTATCACCATAGATTTGCAAACATACTTCGTAGTACAGTATATGAGATTTATATGCGTATATTTATTATTGTATATGCATTAATACCATGTAAGTGTTACTGGTTTCTCCACTATATATGCATATCCACAGCAAATCTTGCAGATAGCTATATTCATGTCTAGGTGACCATTCACTTTATATATACCAAGATTTGCTAAATTCTGGATTGAATTTGAAACAACGCTGGGCATGTTTCCGCACACGCATGCCCATTCACGGTAGCGCTGTGCCAAACTTGCGAATATCAGTCCCTTAACGACATGTGTGCAACTGGGCAAAGAAATTAGCAGCAATAAATGTAACCAAGATAATTAGAGTAACCTACATTTAAATTAATATTTAAAAATCCAATTCTTAAGTCAATTTAGAAATCGCCAACTTGAAGAATCTCAGTTTGTAACTGAATCGATCCCCCCCCCCCTTAGCAGGAATACCTCAGAGAACCAAGACAGAGAGGAATGACATTCCCACATCACTGGAATTTCAGATCTTACTATGTCAATTTTAAACTGGGCTATCAAGGGGTTGATTGTAGGTGAAAATTAAAAAAAAAAAAAAGAAAAACTGTGGGTATCATTATCGTTTTATCGTTGTCATCGTCTTTGATGTCATTTGACGTTGCCATGGTTTTCAGCGTTATTAGTTTTATTATATTTCCAGATTCAAGAGATGTTGGAAGAAGTGTTTCTTGTTGCTAGGTAACCCTGGCCGAAGCTCAGTATTGAAAATGCGGTCGTGACGTTTTTTCGAGATCCTGGGTTGCATCCATCATGAGGAGAACCTGCGTTTGTCTCCATGTGAAGAGAGACAGAGAACATACAAGCAGTGCGGCGAGATAAGCAGGGGTATTAACCAAAATTTTGGAAAAAGGGGAAATCATTTCAAGTATGTCACGCGAAGCTAATCTGCTGAATATGCATTTCGCTGTGTCAGTATGTGCAGCACATATGTCTTTCTTCTGTTGTTGTTTTTCTGTGTTTGAAGTCCTGCTTTTGAGGTCTGACGCACATAAATTTTCCTGCGTTTAAACTCAATGGCTGCTATGCCCCGGCCCCCGTCTGATTTACATCTCAAAGACCTTTGCGTTTGTCAAAGTGACGATTGGTATCGCCACACAGCATTGATTTTCCTGTATATATGTGCATTATTTTTGCAATATCGATACATTTTTTTTTGTCTATTGAGCTGAGGAAGAATGTCTCAAGTCATAAATAAATATATAAATATAAGAATTTCTCAGAAAAGATTCCTAAGTCAGGGTGATGTTGCAAGGGGGGGGGGGCAGAGGGTGCAGGGTAGGTTCGACCACCTGAGGAAATATAGAATGTCCCTCCCCCCCACCATTAAATTTCCCAAATAGGGGTGGAGGTCCCCAACCAGTTTGTTCAGCCAAGGTATTATGGAATGTATACAAAAATACTGGAATTATTGCTAAATGCTTTTAGAAAGAAATATTTTAGGGGGGCTAAGACAAAAATCAGGGCATCTGAGGCCTATGGGGTGGTGTGACAGCTACTTCACCATCATGGCTCCAGGTGGGTATCGCCCAAGGATTATCTGAACCTCAGCAGGCACAGCTTCCCAGGGCGGACTTCATCCACACGGCAGGACTGCTGTTCCCAGCAGGAAACATTATGACTAGAGGATTAGCGAGGGTGACTTGTGCCAATCTTACTGTGCATCCGGTCCAGGCAGCTACCTGGCAAAGTACGACGTCTGTCTGCCAAACTCCTGTCACACGGACCTGGAGAAACATGCAAACCTGTAATTAGGAGGAGCTCTGTTAGGAATGTCGTTCTGCTCCACAGCCTATAGTACCACTATGGTGATATATCTACAATTAGTGTTTTGTTTGTTCGTTTGTTTGTTTGCTTCTTTGCTGTTTTGTCTTAGAAAGCTGGTATTCTGTCCATAGCTTTGTGCCCCTGTGTTATGTGGAATATTCCCCAGTGGTTACGGATTGATCGATTGATTCTGGTGGAGGAAGAAGCCTTTCGTAGGGTTTAGGGTTGCCTGTGATGACTGAGTATGAAACAGAAGGCTGACAGAAAGTCACCTGCCTTCCTCTCTTCCCCATATGCTCTCCTGACCCATCCCCTACTTGTCATTTTAGTTGCGAAACACACTACCTCTGCTACAGCTAAAGATCAATGCGATTGAATGGCGAGGTTATTGGTTTCTCTGCTTCCCCTCTAGGATACAATCCAAACCGACACAGTCAACAGTGTTAACCCAGGAAATTGAAAAGGGTTACTGGTCATGTGGGTCGAAAGGCGCTTATTGTCATCGCGCCCTTGCTCATGACCTTTGGGGCGACCTTTGGCATGCCGAGCCTCTACAAGCACTGGGGTTTCTTTCAGTACATGAGGCACAGCTCTCCCACTAACTGATGAGAGCAAACTCAAGGCATGTAGGGTGACTGGAGTCCAGGTTTCCCTCTGAGAAAGAAACTGTGTCACAGCAGACTTGGATGGTGATTGGAGCCAACGCACTAGAAAGAGGAGGGGGATGTTTAAGTTTTATATTCACATTTTATAATATAAAGCACCTTCTTAAACATTAACTTTTTATATCGTGGCATTTGAAGTTACTAATACAAAGGACGTTTTACAGTTAAGACCTTCATACTGACTATGAATATCAGAATGGCATCAGTTAAATACATATTTAATCTATATCAGCCTGCCCCAAACTAAGGACAAGTGTTAAATACAATACCTAAAGGAATGTTATAAGGAATGGAAAGCTTAAATAAATCTCCATCCATCCAGTTTTCATCCATGCCCATTAATTTAGTACAGCAGTGTTTCTCAAACCAGTCCTTAGGGACCCCCAGACGGTCTACACTTTTCACAAAAGTCTGGCAGGGAGCCGGGAGGAAGCAAAAATGTGGACCGTCTGGCAGGGAGCCGGGAGGAAGCAAAAATGTGGACCGTCTGGCAGGGAGCTGGAAGGGAGCAAAGATGTGGACTGTCTGGCAGGGAGCTGAAAGGGAGCAAAAATGTGGACTGTCTGGCAGGGAGCTGGGAGGGAGCAAAAATGTGGACTGTCTGGCAGGGAGCTGGAAGGGAGCAAAGATGTGGACTGTCTGGCAGGGAGCTGGAAGGGAGCAAAAATGTGGACTGTCTGGCAAGGAGCTGGGAGGGACTGGGTTAATAAATACTGTAGTACAGGACCTTGAGTTTATAGATTACAAGGCGTAGGGCATGCAGGACGGGATGCCAATCTATCGCAGGGCACAAGCTCTTGTACTAGAGCCAAAGTACACTGTAAAATACTACATATACAAGCCATATTAAAGTGTTCTGGGGAACATACAGACTCAACAATGCAGATTAATAATGCTTTACTGTTTATGGTCAAAAGTCTGTCGACTCTCTCCTTCAATGTGATGACTATTGCCTATGTACCTTTTATCCTTATGGACTGAACCCTACAATGTAAGATCCTTATGGGGATTTGCACTGGACCATTGTGCCAATCATGTGTTCGCGTTCCTCAGTTCTTAATTAAACACCTTCAGCCCCGCCGTCTGTAATCACTCACTGCCAGTTTTGGTATTCCGGCAAAGTGTGATTTTGGCACGGTAGCCAGTAGGGAGATAAGCTACAGTGGTTGAAAGGTATTTGCAAACAAGAATAAGTGGCAATGTAAACATCTTCTCCTCTAAAAATGTAATCAGTGCTCCTCACTATCTTTCAGGCTCTCTGGCCTCATCTGATCAAAGTGAATCATGACGCCCGGCAGACTCCCCACGCAGGGACGCGCGCACGCACAAGCACACGCCCACCGGAGGAGTCGCCCTCTGCCGTCGCTCATCCAACGCGTCTTGGCCTCTCTGAGCAGAGACGGCCGGCCCGTGGTTGGATGGACGGGTGCAGAAATAAGTCATGGTAGAGGTTGAGCTGAGAGGATGCAGCATGGAGGGATGTATTGCGCTGAAGGTGTCGGCTCTGAGATACCGATGGAACAAAAAATGCCTTTAACCCTCGAAAGTACAGTGAGAAACACAGTGCCAGGGAGATTATTTACACCGATAGAACTGAACCTTCCATGCATACTGTATATGCATAATTAAAGTAATACATAATTGTATAAGAAGTATATGATTTAGAATGTTAAAGAATGGGTATATGTGTGTTTCGCATGGTTTATCAGCTGATTCTGTTGTATAGGCAAATCTGTCACTTTCTTAGCTAACAATATAATTTGCAGACATTTTCCTATAAAAAAAAAAAGTTTGGCTTCTAAAGCCTCTTTTCATTTTACACACGGAGAAACAAACAAACAAAAACAAAACAACCAGACAATTATGATATGTGTCAGTTATTAAGACAATATAATATTCTTATATGGACACAGCAATGTAATATTCCTATTCCTATAGTCATATGAAAGATAACAATAATTTGGGCAATATGTTCTTGAAAGGAATTTGAAATTGCTTTTCAAATTGTTTTTGGTGGATTCTTGTTTAAAAAGTAATAGTAAGTGTCACCCTGAGATTTCTGTTGACAGTGCGCCTGCTTATAGATACATTATTTTGTGCATAGTAAGGTCCACTTTTGCCAGCTACAGATAGGGAATGTTAACAGCAGCTTCTGTTCTTCTGCACACGTTATTGGTAGGAGAGACTGGAGACTGCAGCCTTTATCTTAGCGGTTTAGTCTGGCCTTGCAGCAGTCAGATCCACCAAATACCTGAGGCTGGGCCATCTAGCACCATAAGGCACAGTTTGATTAAGAGAAACCCTCTGACAGGAGATATGGCAGGGAAGGAACCACACAGTCAATAAAGTGCCGTTATACATGGGCTGGACTAAATCCATACTGTCTGTCAGGTAGTAAGGTCTGTTAGAGGTCATTGAGTCCATCTGTCAGGTTACTTATGACAGGCCAACTATAGGCTTTACTAATCACTGCAAAAAAGATAAATGGAACTTGTGAAGCTCCACAGAAGCTTGACAGCTAACCTGGCCCCCAACGGCCAGGTCCACCTTATATTAACGTGAAATTAGAGTGGAGGCACTCGGTCAGGACTCTTCTCAAGTTTTTTCCTTTTTCTCACTTGTTGTTTCTGCGGTAAATCAGTCCAGGACAGAAGTGGAAATGGGGCTCCGGACTGAGGGGCAGATGTAAGGGGTGGACGTGACCATCCCAGGGAAATACACGGCTAATCTTTTTGCTGCCGCACATCAGGAGAAATATTTCTGGCCCCTTGACGGGCTCCCCAATCAAAATTTGCTTGAAAAGATCCAAAACAAGGGTTAAAATGTAAGCCTCCAAACATTTCAGTGACTGAAAAGTTGTGGGCGGGAGGAGGGGAGGGGGTTGTTTACATCTTAGGATCTCCAACAGAATGAGTAGGGTACAGGGGCAGCAGTTGGTGCACCTAAAAATAGTCAAAGTAACACAGTTTAGAGATGTATCTGAGTGCTGGGTCACTCGGAGCCCTGGAAGGCCAAAGAGCATGCGGGACTGAACAGATGGCACACGCGAGACCCAGCAACTGGGTCATCTCAAGGACAAACGGTTACATTAAACACATTGTTGGAGCAAGAGGACAATCAGCAGCTGCCTCGATCGTGCAGATATTTCAGCTCTTCTGTGTTCAGCTAGCAACTGTCACATAGTGATACATATTTTGCACTTCTCTTATGGGGAATACCAAGGACACAAGGTTGTCGAGGAAACCAGGGATGACGTCGGCAGGATAGATGGGCCATTCAACTCGGGGGCAGACAAATTCACACGGATCTCCTCCTAGATTCGTCCGGATTTGTGTCTAGCTGTCCACTGTCTCTTACAAGATTAGGGGAAACCGGGAATACTTTCTTTAAAATGCACTTGTTTCCTTTTTCTGACATTGTTGACCAATTATGCATCCATCAATTCAGCCAGCAATATGCTTTGATCCATTATAGTGTTGTGGTGAACCTGGAACCTAACCTAGAATGGCACGGGGCACCGCAATAATATAAAATACTCTCATGTAAATTACTACCGTCTCTGACAAATGCCACTGACAGCTTTCTTTTGCATTGTGTCTATACTTTCTTTTCTATTTTTTTAAATTTTGATTGGCCGCGTTAGTAGCTTCTTGCTAAGTTTAAAAGGTGTTGTACAGCTCCTGCCCCCGGTACAACTTAGGTTTGTACCTTTACTGGAAGATAAGCCTATCTGAAGTTGTGACTAGTTTACTCTTTGACAGGTATATGTGCCACTTGCCTTACTTTGGATGTGAATTTGGGGGAAAAGCGTTTGCTGAATAAATGTAAATGTATTTAAATTAGGGGCTGTGCGATGCATGGGATCTACCTTGGCCCCTGTGGTTGCTTGCATATGCTTTGGCTTTACTGGAACCTTGCATTGGATAATTGCGTCGTGAGATGGATGGATGCACAGGTGGTCCCACCAAGTGTGCGGAATATATGGAGCGGCTCAGCCTGACACTCAGCTCTGACAATAAATATAGCCGCGGCATCATAAGCATACCACCGCGCACCTGCCTATCAGTCATTTGTAATGGTGAATTTAAATGGAAATGTCGAGCGAGCGGCCGGTCATGCACATAAATCATTTACAGCCCACTGATGAAATTATAACACAAACACAGGCCCTCCCTAATTCCCTTTTATTGGATTAGGTTTTATTGCTGGGGATTTGGAAGGCCGGGGTCAGCACTTGGAGGTGCCATTCAGCAGTATTGTAATAAGTGCTTGTTTGCGATGCGATGTGTGTGTGTGTGTGTGTGTGTGGGGGGGGGGGGTCGGTGATATTGGACGGGGGCAGCGCATTGCAGGGCCGGTTTACCTAGGATAGAGTGTACTTAGGCAGGGCAGGAGTTACGACAAAGTGAAGCAGCATACAGGCAGTCGCCGCATAAGAATGTGCAGCGATTGCGGTACTTATCCATCCCCTACTGTGGCCCGTGGAAAGTGCTGGGCCCCCTGAATCTGCCAGGGTATCCATCCCCTACTGTGGCCCGTGGAAAGTGCTGGGCCCCCTGAATCTGCCAGGGTATCCATGCCCCTACTGTGGCCCCTGTAAAGTGCTGGGCTCCCTGAATCTGCCAGGGTATCCATCCCCTACTGTGGCTCCTGTAAAGTGCTGTTGTGGCCCTAGTTTTATAACATCTACTAAACATGCATAACATATAAATTAGATATATTTAGGTGCTGATACTTCCTGTGACTAACACTGTTCAAATTCCATGACCGATTCACTCAGAAATCTATAAACATCAAGATAAAAAAAACTAAGATCCTGTATCTGTATGGTCTCTCTGTGTGGTCAGGAAATCTGTCAGAAATATTTAGAGCTAACTAAATGTTTTTTTTTCCCCTAAAGACTATTTCAGCATAGTAAGAATAATCAATGGCCTCTAGGGACTGCAAATTCAACCAGAGACGCAAAATCAATCCTTTTTTGTTTGTTTCTTTTTTAGAAAAATAGATCAATATTCATTTGTCATATTCAGAGTCAGTATCCATTAGCCTATATTGTGCTACCTGACGGAAATGTAATTCGCAGAGACATGATGAGAAGTTGGACCCGTATATAAGAACAGGTGACACCAGGAAATGGCGATGAGAAAAATGTTTTTCTTTTGGCTATAATTTCATATTTTAGGGATCAGGCTGGGAGGGCATCAGGCTTGCTGAGAGATCAGGGCCTGATGGGGTTGAACGGGGTAAATGATTGTAGGGGAGGGGATAAAAGCTTCCGGAACTGACATCGATGGGCACCGTATGAGTACTCTGCGTGGAGAAAAAAAACATATCCATTTATACCTGTTGTGGGAAAGCAGAAACCAGGAGAACGACACAATTCAGACAACCTCAGTTTCCCAGGCGTATTGGAAAGGCAAAGATGAATCAATGTCCAATATGACATATATAAAAAGACACACAAAAAGCTTTAAAAACCTGTTGACCTGATTGTAATTTGCTTTTCAAATATTTTTCTGGATCTCCTTTGTTTCAGTCATTGAGACCATTTTTTTTTTTTTCATCTTGATAAAGGATTTTGACTTTTCCACAGTCTCCAGGAAATCACCGTAGATTATCAGAATAGTCAACTTAATTCGGTGGTCGTATCATTACTACCAGTTTCCATATGTCACGGAAGTTAATTTAGCTTCCAGAGACGCATATTGCAGAGATGCAATATACATAGTGCTACACATTAAGGGAATGTTTAAGGAAATGTTGACAGATAAACTAAGTTGGAAAAAACACCAGTTTTTCCCTGATATTTAATGGTTTAAGACGTTCTGGCCAAGGCTAAGCTAAGCAGAATGACATAACCATTCTTCTTTTTTGTTTTTCATTCACTAAGAATCTCAGCATGCCATTAGACATGGCGAGAGGCAGAGTGGATAAGATCTTTGCTGACAGAAAAATAAAGGAGAAGAGTCAGTATCAGAACTAGGACCTCAGATTAGAAGGGTTCTGAACATCATTGATCCTTACAGAACTTTCAAACCTCAAGACTCGTCCGATTCTATCGGAGGATGCACTAGTGATGGTATGGGAGCCATTGGCCTCGCAAAAACCAATTATGTGAGAAAATGCATATCTCACTTCTCAGCAAGGTGTAGAGTAAGGAGGAAAGACAGCACATCAGGAAAGCACTTACACTTCAGTAACGTATCTTCGCATAGTCAAATATCGAGATCCTGCTGCTGAGGGATGTATGTATGATTTATGAAAATGTAATAATGCCAGAAATGTGAAACGTAGTGTCAGTTAATGCAATATTTATATAATATATATGTTTTAGAAATGCAATATCGAGGAAATTACAGAGTATATATAATTCTCGTCACGATAAATGTAATATTTGGGTTGGGAATGTTAATTTCTCAGGTTTGGCTGATATCTGTTTAAAATGCCTCCGATCTCCTACATTACTCAGCTTTGCATCCCAGTTTAAGCGACGAGTTGCAATGTTTCTGCCTGCTAAGCCAATCAAATTAATCGTTATATGGAACATTAAGTGTAATCGCCGGAGTGCCTCGTTTTTATGAGTAACGGCAGCACAGGAATGCTGAACTTCAAACGGGGGGGGGGGGGGGGGGACACATAGGGTAGTTTTAGCGCAGTGCTAGACGCTCCTCCCGTCACAATGGAAACAAAGGTAGAAGCAATAGATTTTTACAAAAGTTTGTGGCATGAGGGAAGGCCCATTATGACAAACTTAGCATATACTGTAAAAGCAGCTTGATGTGCACTTTGAGGAGGTCTTCATTGTTACTATGAGGCTGTGTCTAGACACTCGTCGACTCCCCGCGACTGTACATATGGCGTTCCTCCTGTCAGCTGTCCGGCTTCCCAAACGCACGTTCACTGTTCTGACGACTGAGTGCACACGCCCCGTTGCCGCTCTTCCTCTTCCTGTTTCACCTACAAGACCCACTGAACTGTGTGTTCGCGTGACTTGCCTAAAACAAGAGTTTAATGTGGTCGTTTGTGCTTCAAGTGTAAGCTTAGAGTTGATGCGATTAAGAATCCACTTCTTCTCCCCTCGGTGTTTCCAAAAACTCCTTTCGGCACAAAAGTTTATAAGCATCGATTCTCTACCAGATCTACTTCTTCGCCGTCCAGCATTCACATTCATAAAGAGACGGTGGTTTTTAATGCAAGTACACAGTTATGCCCATGCAATTTTATCCTCTGAGCAAACTGATGCCGAGGAATGGAAGAAGCCCAGAATGACAAATTACATTTTTCTTTTTTTTTGAAAATGGGAACATCTCTTATCAGGGAATGTTTTCATTTAAGTAGCTAATATTTTGTTGACATTTCTTTGCACCTGCTCAAATCGCTAATGTGGCGAGTCTTCATCTCGTCACGTTCTCCTGTATACTTGAGATTAGAGTTCACCAGTCAAAAGTAGGAAGCACACCGGATGAGACGCCGTGGAATCTCATCTCCGCCAAATGTCAGTGGTTTCGCCTTTCCACGAGCACTTACAAACCCCGTTTCAGATGTAGAAGTTAAGAGAGAATGAGTTTATTATCTCTTGCCATTTACCAAAAGACCCCGGTCCTCACACAGAGGGGGGGGGGGGGAAGTTTATTGGCCGTAAGTTCTCAAACTTGATAGCCAAGATAAATAGCTACGGTCGATTCTGAAACGGCGATGGCGGTGCAAGTACGTTATTGGGTGTGGAAGGTCAGCATTGTTTTTCCCTGCTGTTTGATATCACGTCGTTCGTCTGAGTCATTAATTAACCATCCATGCACAGCCCATCATACAGTAGGTGTCACCCTGTCCTCATTTAGGGTAATTCGCCTCAGTTATCTCTGACTTTAAGTGTTCTGTCTGACTTTAAGTATATAAGGTAAAAAAAATGCCGACCAAGCCTAGTGAGCTGTATGGCATTTCATAAACGAGCTTTGATAAAAGTGCTTTTGTATTGTGGAGGAGGGTTTGAAGAACACAGGTGTGATCAAAAACATGTGTGCGCCATTAAACACGCTGCCATCAGTCACATTGTGTCTCCAGGAATCTGTTAGTCAAACAAGCATGTCACGGAAAAGAGTTTGCCAACTCTCGCAAAGCGATAATGCGTAAAGTATTGCAGTAAATAGCTATTTTCACGTGATTTCGGTTCAGAGGCTAGGGAGCTTTTCAACTCTAAATCTGTTTTCAATAGGTGTCTTTTTTGATGATGCCATCTGTAGCTCTGCTACATCTGAATTTTTATTTCTACTGAGAAATAATAGGACATTTTATGGCCCAGTTAATCATGGTGTAGATGTGAATGACCTTGCAAATAAGAGATGTTTGAGGACTGGAGGGAAATGAAGGGGATATGAACTGAAACTTGTTTTTCAGATTTTAGCTTTCAGGACATATTATACACTCTCAGATTTTAGCTTTCAGGATATATTATACACTCTCTTCTTCAGGCAAACCCCTAATGTGATGCAGGAGGTTCTTCATCTCACTAGTCAGGATGGGGCGTCACGTGGAAGCTTTAGCTATTATCAGAGGATTTGCCTTATTTGGCTGCAGAAGGTTGCCAAAGCCGATTCACCCTTGTTCTTTATAAATAGCCTGAGAGCTAAACTTCATTACTCCCGTCGCCCTGTGATGCGGCCACTCTCACGAGAATGTGGAGTGTCTACCAAAACGTGGAAAAGGCACTCGCGATATGGTATTCCATTACAGTTAGAGAGAATTTCCCTTCCCTCTACTGAAAAAATAAAAATGGCTACCCTTGTGTATAAAAAGGAAAAAAAAAAAACACTTGTTCTGCACCAGTGAGTGCTACTCCAATTGTCTCAAAATTTCTGCTTCATTTTCTTCCCCAGATTGTCTGTCTTTAGTGCCAGAAATGCTCAACAGAGTAATACCTGTACACCTCTGAATAAATGCCAGAGTGAGTTAAACCTTGCCAAGTTATTTATGTGAAAAACAACAAATCTTAAAGTGCATCATCCCCGTTGTTGGCACATGTGCCGGTTTGTGTGTGTGTCTGTTTCAACTATGATGAAATATTCTCCCCTTTTGGCTCATCAAAACCAACCCTTTGAAGGTCTCCTGTGCAGCGATTAGCCCACAGTCTTATGGAACAAAGCAACGGATTGTGGGATTTCACAACCCTCTTGCTGAATAAATTTAACTGCTGACAGCTGTATGCCCAATCACAGGAAGCTTTTACGTGGTCCTTGGCGACATATCATCTGTCCTCATATTTTTCAGGTTCGTGTTCCCCATTTCTCACTAATATCCCCTTGCAGCCTTCCTGTTGGACAACCAGATTAATTATACAATGTGTCTTGAAGCGTTCCTATATGGCTTCCCCCTTTACACTGGGTGGAGATTATGACTCAGGTGGTTGCAGGGAGAAGATCAGAAGATCAAGCAGCAACATAGGAAAAGCAATTGCAGAAGGGTGCCAAACCTAACAGACAGGTTTGAAATGAGCCTATTACTGATTATGTGAATGGGGACGATTGCTCTTCCAGCTCAGCATCGACGACAGCTTGCTAAAGAGCAGATGGTTCTCTCACAGGGCTTCTGTCAGCCATCAATTATTTCCGCTAGAGGAAGAGCTTCCACAGAAACCGCAGGCTCACAAAGGGGCAACGGGATTTCCAGCAACCTTAAAGATTTCCAAGTGAAACAACTTATTTACTGCGAACAGGATGCCTTTTTCAATATGTCACAAGTATGAGAAATTTCACCTCTGCATAAACCCAAGGGAGAACCAAAAGTAGCCAGCAAGTCGCCCACCAGCCAGCTGTGGTTATTACCGAGATGCTAACGGTATGTATTGTGAAATACTCTTGTATCTTTTATTATACTGAAAGCACCAGAGAAATACAATGAAGAAAAAAAAAAAAACATATTCCTGTGAGCCACATCTATAAGGCATGAATTATGACACAACCGCCGTGTTCTTGAAGAGCAGTTACCCTTTACGACATCCCATAAGATGCCAGACATTATATAAACACCGCGGCCTGTTTTATATGCCCATCATGAGGGTTATGTGACTGAAGAAACGCAACTGATTCTCTACTGAAAATGCTCTTAAACAGCTGGAGAAGAGCAGACTTCATTCCCACCAGCAAAAGCTGTAAAAAAAGACATAAAAAATGGCTGTGCATTGACAGGAACGATAAGGATGAAGCCTTTGCAGCTGCTATCATTGTTTCGACATACTGCATGGGGAACATGAGTCATTTCTTGTCTCGATTATTAAATTATTTTCCATCTTCACAGCTGGATATGCATCTGAAAAGTGTACGTCAAGGACTGTATTAATTTGGACAACCGTGGCAACGTTTATAATGTTTTACAGTTCACTTGAGCTCTAATATCTGCAATATATGCATGTTTAAGGCCTATCTTAGAATTTAAATTCTGAAATTTGTTTTTGGAAAGCACAGTCGGTACCCATCAGGTGTATGGAATACGTAATGCTGTTTGGTGTAACACTAAAATCTGCACCAGCCTCATATAAATGCCATGGCTCACTTGGCTACCAGTCACTTGGCAATGGCGAGGTCGTTGTTTTGGGTGATAGTCAATTCTAAACTGCTTACTTGAAACTGTATTTAAACATAAAATACAATGTATAAAATGTTGACTTTTGTGCTAAACAGGATCAATAGCTCATGTATCAGTGGTAATTTGCTTTGTCTTTTATTTATATCTTATGGAAATATTTATATAAATGTATAGCTCATTTTTCTGGGAAGCTATTTGCTATCCATGTGGAGCTAACAACCATTTAAAGCAATAGATTTCCCCCCCCCCCAAAAAAAACCTTTTTTGTAATCATATAATTCCTTTAACATTTTAAAAGCCCTGTAAACAAATAATCTGGGCACACACGCAGTTGGCAATCCTGGCCAAGGGATTATTTTTCTTGATTAATTAACGGATGCATGCATCTCATCCCTTGAAGCCTCAGAACAGTTCCTTGATGTTCATCAAGACAATGCTGAAAAAAGAGAGAGAAAGAAAACGGAGAAGCTCTTGCTTTAGGTTTCGGCCGGCTGCCACGTCCAATTTTGAGCTCACTCCTGCACAATGCCCGCCGCGCTCCCTTTGGTCTCCCGCGGAAAAAGAAAATGAAAGAGCGAGCTTCGGGGGTAAAGGCGGGATACGGCTGCGTACCAGCCACCGTGTCGGAATGATGAAAGCAGCGGCGGCCGAGCGGAGCCGCGTATCGGCATCGATTGCTCCCCAGGACCTGCGAGGTTGTTTGGGCATCAAAGCGCTCGCGTAGCACCTTGCTGTAATCTCAGCAAGAAAATAAAAAATAAAATAAAAAAACACCAAACCTCCAGCATCTCCGAGAAGCGCTAGTGACTTCGAAAAAGTGGAAGATGCATTTAAATCGCTCGGATTTAAACCTGAGCTTCCATCTTATATAATTAAAGCAGTATAAATCAAAACATTCCTACAGCATAACTTTGCATTGGAATTTTATAATAAAGTGAGAAAGTGTACATTCTAAAAATTCTAAATAATAAGAATAATGATGTAGTTTATGGTCAACGGTGGTCCAGCATATCTTGCCACGAGTTCCTGAGCTTTGAATCTTACCAACAATGTTGTGTATCTAATAGTCCCGAACGATCGTACCCGATCCTTGTGCCCCACTAACTATTGTTTTTAATATAAAACGTTTGCCCATTTGGAAAAGTTTTTCCCATATTTTTTTCCATATTCCATTTTTTAAAGATAAAAATAAAATATGACCCTTATGCATTTTGCGCAAATCATGTAAATTCAAAATAAATATACAGTGCATATTGACTTAATGTCATTAGCATATATGTTCTTTATTGACGTAAAATACATGAGATTAATGGTCACATAAACCCTACAATTCAATACATATTACAGTAATGTTTTGTCAAACATGTACGGTCTATATTTGATGTTCAATGCATATTAATTAAATGAATGTTTTGTCAGTATTAGTTTGCATATTAAATTCTTTGAATGAACTCATTTGACTCACAGAAAGCAGTTCCGCATAACCAGAATGAGCATTTTGAAAATAAAACATTCTTTATCAGTTGATGCATTCACTTTGTGTTCTGAGAACATAACATGACTTTCTTCTTGTCTAATTGCACCAACAGAATGTGAAGAGACCATGCATTACTGTCATTAGAATATAAAAGCTATATACATTTTTATTAAGAAATAAGCAAAAAACATGTACTTCCTGCTTGAGCCATATGTTATCATGTATGGTAAAATGTAAAGTTCAGGTGAAAGTTTTATATTTTTCCTACAGGTTTTTCCCTTGAGTGTCTTACATGTCACTTGTGTTTTATGAATGTGCATGGTCATAAACATACAAGATAAACCACTTATTTGTAGTGAAAAAATAAAAACGGCTCTACCTTTCAACCTACCAGGGATAACTACATTACACCACATGGCGAAAGGACACAATCCATGTAGTGGCTCAAATAATTCAGGGGTTTATTTACAAAAACAAACAGAAAGGGAGAAAAGAAGGAACCATGAGGGGGAAGGGTGTAACTATGGCTGAAACATTGGGTTGGTTGAGGTCTCCACCCATTACGGGGGAAACATGAGTATTAGGGGGGGGGTTCTATTAGCAGGTTTTGATTTATTAGGGAGGCTACAACCCCCCCATCCCCCCATAATTTACACCCGTGATGAGGGGTCAAAACCAAACTGGTGAAACTAAGTCAGGGAGCAACACCAGGAACACTCCACTAAAGGCGGCAAAGGACAGAGAAAAACTACAATACATAACTTGGACTTCAACTAACTGGGAAACAACAGAACAACACAGGTTAACAGCCAACAGTCACAATGAACCAACAAGGAAAAGAACAACATATGGAGCTAAAACACGGACAACAAGGCTAACAAGGGACAGGTGTGGAACATAACCGAAACAACCAATTGGGACAGATACGGGACAACAAGAAACAGGTAGAACAAGTTACAATAAACAAGCACAAGAAAATAGAGAATATAGAATACAGAGGACTATAAACAGCGACTTGGAGCAAAGACGAAGATAAGCAATAAAAAAAATTAAGGATAAAATACAACCCAAAGAATTAAACAACAGGCAAGGTAGGCCTTCAATCCATGACTAGAGGGATCTTATCTCCTAAGCCACTCATTCAACTTGTTCAGCTACATAGCAAAGAAACACACTCAGGACTTAGGGCTACAAGACAGAGGTAACAGGATGGCCAATGTCACCTGCTGGTCAAACGTTTTGTAACAAAACAAATGGGACATTTGTGAGTTTAAAAGTTCTCAAGTGTTCTAACCTCCCCCCCCCCCCCGCCCCCCCTAATGACTCAAACTCAACACTCAGGTTTATTAGCCTTCATCTTCAACACCAGACCTGTGACAGAGCACCTCACCTCAGGCTGCTCATCCAACATGCCGGAATTTCTGTTCCCTGTCCGCCGTGACCAACAGTCACAACACTGATGGCAGCTGGGAACCAGGGGGACCTGGGCCGCTGAAACAGAAGGCAGAGCAGAGGACTGGAGAACTGGAACCAGAATCTAAATGGGCAAGAACACTAAACCAAAGACAAACCCCCTCCAGAAAGAGGATGTCAGCAGCAGAGAACACCAGCTGTGGAATGATGGCTACCTGGACTCTTGTAGCCCTAACACAGAAACTGGCAAACCAGAAGCCCAAGTCAAAATGCCAGTCAAGGACCATGAACCCTAAACTACCCCCAACCCACAAGGCAGTACCTGCTAGGTACTGACAGGGACGGAGGTAACAGGTCTATACAGACCACCCCATAAATCCAAAGCAAACCAAACCAAGCTTCTGAGCCCACTGTTCCACGACCAAATCCTGAAGACTGAGCATGCTCGATCACCTGATTGATTAATCAGAGGCAGGTGTGACTGACTCTGTGTGTGTGTTTGTACCCCTGCCTTGTGCCCTAGCTGCCTGGGATAGCCTCCAGAGCTCCTGGTGACTCCAGCCATTATAGGCATTTGCAAGATGGATGGATGAGCAAATGTTTTCAAATTTGGGAAAGGTTTGAAACACTACAGGGAGAGGGAAATGTGTCCTTATTTGGAATGACCGATGTTGCCGATTTGGTTTAATAACTTTTCCACTATTAAGCAACTGAAACAAAAAATACTCCTGTAGATAATCCTTAAAATTATGAAAATCTATTATCTGTGGGTTAATTTAAATAAATATTTAAAATAAAGCAGAATTTAATTGCGAGCTGAACTAATCATTTAACACTAAAACCGTTACCCTGCGTTTTATTTTACCACCATTTCGTCTACTTGTTTTACTGAATTAACGCAAATGTCACACTGATTGCAAGTATAAATTACATTTTTGTTTTTTTAAATGTATGTAAATACAACAGTATTTCGCATTCAATGCCTGAATTATACCAAAATGACTTTTAAATGTTAGTATTTAACAAAGAAATAAGCATAAGGATTTTTTTCAGCTCGGCAATAGTCTCAACTAATTATCCCTTCACTTACATGACTGTGCAGAAAAAAAATAAACAAGTGAAACATCTTGGTTGCAAGAATAAAAACACAAAAGAATTGACATGGTGGTACAAGCCTGCCTGAATTGCTGTTATTGTCCTGTACAGTGTTGGGTAATTCAGGTCGAGAGAGTAAAAGACCAGACTGGCATTTTGTTTCAACCAACCAGTTGAGCATAAAGAATCACAATCACACAGTATTCAATCGGTTGTTTGAAAGAAAATCCCGGTCTGGACTCTTGCTTTCTGGACCTGAATTACTCAGATCTGGTCCTGTATACAGGAGCCTGATCTTAAACGGTTTACTCATCCAAGTCCAGGAAGCCCAGGAACAGTTGCTTCTCAAAGGAGGAGTGAACAAAAAAATCTGAAAGTGTGAATTTGTATCCCTACAGAACTGTGAGCTCACACTGAGGACCAGACGGCCTACACATATTCCATCACGGTAATCAGTTTCAGGTGGCAGATCACTTTAATTTGTATTCTGTTTAAATGCTTTTACATGACCTTAGTTTTAAATATGCAATTTTTCATATGTCTTGGAGATATGCCTCCTTGTGGGGGCTGTATACAATAGTTACTAGATTACGTGTCAAAGGGTAATTAACGAAGAAACAGATCAAGGTTGTGATATGGATTGATTTTGGTATATATAAGGGTAGTACAGTGGTGCAGTGGTTAGTGCTGCTGCCTCACAGCAGGAAGGTCTTGGTTTCAGTCCAGGCTCCTTTCTGTCTGGCCTTAGCAGGCTCTCCCCTTGTTCATGTGGGTTTTTGCCAGGAGCTCCAGTTTCCTCCCATGGTCCAAAAGCATGCAGGATCGGTTGATTGGTGAGAATTGTATGGTTTTGGAAAATGGATGGATGCGCATATATATATATACTATTTCGTTATAATAAAAATGTATGTAAAATTATGCTATATATATTAGCCTATTTTACATACATTTTTACTTTTTTAAAAGACACATTGAGCATAATTTGAGGACTGTTATTCCTCACTAGACTATTATTGTAGTTAATTGAGTTAGCTACATTTTTTTTTACTCTTGTCCACACTTTAATTTCCTCTGACAAACTCATGAGCCTGGTTACATCATCCCCCATCCTCTTAATGTTCTATGTCCATGGAAACTGATGCACATGTCAGTAAGTGTGAGAAGCGGCCAGACCGATCTGGTGATGGTGCCTATGACAAGACTGGCAGTTGCTATGACAACGGTGCCAGTGGGCTGTGCAGAGAGTGCATGACCCTATTTCTGGAAGAGCTCTAATCACGCCTAGGCAGTCTGGGTCCAGCTGTCAGAAGGCAGAAACCAATCATTTTGATCATTTTTAATAGTCATTTAGGTGAACGAGAGTAGGAAAATTTACCCACAATCCCTCTGGATCACTGGGGGGAGTCACTACTAACATTCTTATGAGACGGGAAAATAAAACAAGGTGGACAAACTTGAAAGATCTCAGACCACAATATCCTCAGACACATAATGACACAATTGTGACACTTTGCACTGAAAAGTCACAAAAAGCTGATAGACAAACATTAGTCCTATATGTGTACAAAATATTTGACTCCCTTTAGCGAGTAGTGAATATAGGATATACACTGACATTGCCAACGTTTCCATTGAAGACTAGCAGAGCAGATGTTTGTTCAATGGTTGAAAGAGCACTGTTTCTGCTTTTTGAAATGTCTGTTATAGCACTGAGTCTGGCCTTGGGGCCACCCCACTGGGCTTCTCCAAATGGACCTCCAGATGATCCGTGAACCTACACCGGATGAAACCCAGTCGAAGCTCTGACCCACCTGCCTGCACAGGAAGTCCGCTGACTCGGTGCCTGTATGTTGAGCTGATTAAAGCTGATCACTTGTAAAAAACAGAGGTACAACCGGTCACATGGCCGGTAGGTCGTGTATGAGGGTAGAAGTTTGGCTCGATTCACCAGCAGAGAAACAGGCAAACAAAACAAGAAAGATCTCCAGCTATAACAAATAAAGAAAAATAAAAGAAATAAATGAATAAAAACATTGTTCAGTCCATTAGAGTATTGTCCCGGCTTTACCCTTTAGTTTAGTCAGAAACTTCTACAGATTACTTCATGGTCCAGGGCAGATAGAAATAAAATAGTGACATTAATCACTTCCTAGTCTAGTGAAGGGAAAGTTCCTGACAAGATTCTACATCCAACACCAAAAATCGAAAGTATCCAATGGCTGCTATAAATTCTTCCTCAGAGTTAAAGCATTAAGAAGGAGTATGGAGTATGCAATACTCAGCTTAATAGAAAGAGCTGTCAATGAAATTTTAATAATTATATTCATTTTTAATGCTACCTTTAATGATTTAATTAACTCATAAAATGATGCTTGCTTTAATAGTTTGTCAGTCTTCATTCCCATTGTCATCATTTGCATTGAGCTATGGATAATGATTAAAAGATCAAGATTGTGAGTACAAGTCGGTTGCCAGGTTTCGCATCCGTAACAGGGGGATGGGAAGGGACCTCGACACTGAGTTCCTTCTCCCTTGGTATGAGTCAGCTGATATGGTTTGAGCATATATGGATGCAACCCGGTCAGTTCCAAAAGATGTTTTGGGCACGTCCCAAAATTTGAGCCGAGGCACTCGACCAGGAACAGGACATGCTGGAGGTGCTGTACCTTGCAGCTGGCTTGGAAGTGTCTGGAGATCTGTCAGGGTCAGTACCCATCTGACCCTGTCCTTGTGTCTCTTCCATGTGTGGTCAGCAGCCATTGCTGGCCATCCCCTTTATCATCTCATTGTCTTTGGCCCTAGTGTGTTACTCCTGTTCCCCAAACTGCCAGATGGGTCAATGGGTTGTGTGTGTGGTACTGAGGTTGGAACCTTCTGGTTCATGGGTTCTGGAACTAGCCTTAATGGTTTTGTTTTGTTTTTCTGTTCCTCCCAGTGTTTATGAGTTCTGTGTTCTTCTGAAGCGTGTGCCTTGTTTTATTATGTTCCCCGTGTTCCTATATTTTTGGAGTTTTGAATTTCTAATGTGCGATTGGTGTTTCCTACTTTCAGTGTTTGTTGGAATTTCCCTTAATCTCGTGTTCATTAGAACAAGTTACTGAACCTGTTGCCTGTTTTCCTTCCTCTGTTGTTATTGGTTGATTGTCTGATGTTCCACACCTGCCCCTCTCGTTAGCCCAGGTCCCTTTTGTATTTAAATGCCTGTCCCTGCTCGGTTCCTTAGTCAGTTATTGTGATCAAGTTACTTTGTTTTTGTCCTTCTGCTGAATTTGATTCTCTGTGTTGTTTCATAGTATTATTAATACAGTCTTTTTCCCTGTTTGTTTTCTGACCCCTTGTGGTCCTTTTATTTTTGTGCCTTTCTCATTGAGTTCTGTTTTATGTTATTAAAACCCTTTTTGTCACGGAGCTGCCAGTGGCTCGTCACCTTCTTTATGCCTGCACTATGCCCCGAGTCCATAACACCGATCAGTCTAAAGATGGATCAATGAAGTAGAACTCTTATAAATTCAGTTTACTCTAGTGCATTGTAGCATTTGGTCTCAGTCTGACACTGCCTGCTGTGGGGAGAGACTTAAACAGGAATATTACTTCCATTGTAGCAGCGATGACACAATGGAAATTCATACCATCGTAAAGTTTTCTATCATAAAAAGGGAAAGATGTGTAACTTTTTATACACACTAAGTGAACACTCTGATTTAGTTCCATGTACACCTTTCTTAGATAATCAATTTTGTCCATGCTGATAAAATGACTTGAATGTCTATTAGACTTGTTCTAAGAATTCTCCCTTTTGCTAATGTACTTTTCAAAAATGAAAACTGAATTTGAAAATGTGTAAATGGGAATCCTTTTCAAGGCACGCCTCAGTTTAGTGTAATACTTAATGTTTCTGTGTGAAATTGAGAATTAATGAATGCATCAGTGTTTAAACATTAATTAGCCTCCCTTTCTGTCAACATTCTGCCAGTGGGAATACAAAAGTGTTTAGTAAAGGTCTGTGAGCACAAAAATAACTAATCATGAGCTTTGGAGGAGATTGGTCTTGGCTCCAAAGTTTTGGATGCCTTCATGGTTTCACAAGCTCACTCTCAGCACCGAGCTCTCTCTATAGCTCCTCCGGAGAATTTAATTACACACCGCAGACCTTGATTGAACCGCTGACGCCCGCATTTAATGTCTCCACCAATTTGCTGAATAGCAACGCCGACGAACTAAAATGATGACGCGCAGCCGAATCATTGTCATTAGTATTTTTATTACTCGAGCCGCAGCTGTAACGGAGGACAGCAGCTCCAGCTCCCGCTCCCACGGAAATGACCAGAAAAGTTCTCATATTGATCTTTCTCAGGAATGTATACTTCCCGTTTCTCGGTATCTGCCTGTGCTCCTCCACGTATTGGGCAGACGTATTTCACGCATCCTTGCGCAGGAGACGGACCATCCGACGAGACGCTCTCCAAGCACCGAAACCTGCGTGGCCTAAAAATAGCGGATCGCATGATGAAACCGCACCCGGCATCATGAATTCTTAACGCTTGTGCTTGTTTCATGTCCTAATGGCGTCTATTCTTAAGTTGCTCGTCTGATAAGAGGGATCCTTCATTCTTTTATCATCTCACTTACTATAATTAGAATAATCCGCCCACACTGTTGCTGGGACCGCGCGTCCGATTTCAGACCCAATAATTATGAAGTCGCAATCTCTCGACGTGACCCGAGATGCAAAGTTGGAATCTGAAGCTTGAATTTTTTTCATGACTTACATTAATGGGTCACAAACCCAATTATGCCCTGTATCTGACTGGCACTTAGTAATAACAGAGCTTTTAGGGGAGGGGGAAAAAAAAAACAGAGCATAAGCTGCCAGAGCTGAAATACAGCCAGTTGCTCGTAAACAATGCCGCGATGAGATTTCCCTTGCTGTCTCCTCAGATACAAAGTAGGCCTACTTTTCAATACGTCTCAATCACAAATTAGCACCTTCCCGCAGATTTGGGCACCGTGTGATTCCGACAGGCTGCACCGCGGCCAGAAGCAGTCAGACCCTAAGATCCGGTCACACCCCTGCAGGAAAAAGACAGCAAGTGATGCCAAGTGACCAACTACCTTACGACAATAAGTCAGAAGAGCGCTAGCATTTGGCTTCCTCTCAGCTGGGCGTTGAATAAGTAGCATGAAATATGATCAGGCAATCTATAAAATTACCCTGGAAAACGGTACGGGTGACAGCAGCAGGTCTTATAAATAATTGCATATACGTATTTTAGCACAAATCTTAAAACCCAGCTGCCCCCCACCCCAAATGCAAATATAAAATATTTAATAACATACTGGGAGTTATACTTTTAGGCTAAGTGCAATTGCAGAGGTGTTACTTTGCCATTACCACAATACAAACTAACAATAAGTACATATAATCTGTGTGAATACTTCTAAAATGATGTAATTTCGCAAAACATCTGGTGAATATAGCAAATGCTGTTAGAAGTCGCACCATCTTACGCATACGTCAAGACTCCCATTTATATCCACCTCAATAGGCTCTGAGAAGAAAATACAAATTAAAAAAGTGACTCACAAATAGACCTTTTTTGCCTACAATCAGATGATGGAAAAGAGAAGAGCAATTATTGCTGGAATAAAATGTACTATTTGTGCCTCAGTTTAGAGGGAAATAAATTCAAAGTAACTTCACAATGCATCACCATACACACACTTGACTGCTGTAAACAGTCTGAAGTGTTGAGTCCAAAGCCTGAAATCAGATTTTATAAGAATGCCAAGAAAATAACGTTGACTAAAATACTGAAAGAAATTCAGATAGATTTAATAAATAAAATCTGAGCATAACTTTTTAAGGGTTACTTTAAGGCACCTTGGTATGGCTCACGCTGCCTAACAATACAGTTCCTTTAATCGGTACTTTGCCATTTCGATTCTTGTACTTCCAGGGTTAAGTATGTTCCAATAAAATGAAAATGAAAGATGGCACATTTTCCTTTGAAATATTATTCACTTTCCACTCATGGGAAATATGAATAATGAAGGAAAATGGGCGAATTGTGAAAATGAGCTGGGTCAATCAGTACCATTAATCAGCGCCATTAACGATTTCTGCACAACAAATGTGAAGAAGCATAGTTAAAATGTAAGGATTGATTTGCATTTGTTTTTCTCTATCTGATGCCCGTTTATCTGTCTGCCTTCCCATACCTCCTGCACGTCCTTAAAATCCACCCTTCTGTCCGTTTTCTGCATGTTCTGTGGTGTGCTATAACCACTTGTTCTATTCAGGGTTCTGGGGTTAAGGAAAGCAGAACATCTCCTGGATTCTATGGGCACAGTGGAGGACGGGGTGGCAAACCATTGCAGGGTACACTGCTTTCACTCAGATATATGCACAATTTTAGGAACGCAAGTAAGCATACTGTGGTAGGGGGATGTGGACTGGGTCTGGCGGACGCTCCGGTACTGGTCCCAGAGATGTGAGTAAACAGTACTAACCACTGCATTACCAGGCCACCCTATTAAAGTGTGTAATAAAATATTACTAATAAATGAACTACCCAATGCTGCACTTTACTTGAGATGGCACAAATAACATTCTAGGAAACGCTTCAAAATATGGTCGCTCAATAACTTAATAGTAACTCAGTTGCCTCTCAAGTACAAATCGTAAACAAGTAGTTATATTAAGTAAGAGTTAGTTCATGATTAATTACGAGTAATATATGTTTGTGCCACCTCAAGTGAAGTGTTGCCCTAAAATTTTTCAACCTGCTGCATCCTCTCTTTGCTTCAATACTTCTGCACTCATTTACATTGGTTTGATTACATCCAGTATCAAACTTATAAGGCAGAAACAATAACTATTCAATTGAAATCACACCAAGAAAATCATTATGTTTCCTATTATTTCTTCAGACTATAATCTATGATCCTAGACCCAGTTCACTTCCTGTTCCTTCACAAACTCAGTCCACTTCAGAATCCTTCATACAAATAACTGGGCCCTTCACTGAAGCAACACGGCCTGTACATTCCAGAACTCCTACGATTTATTTCTGCACAGATTTATGTGATTTTTTTTAATAAGGTTCATATAAGTGCTACTCCATTTTGCTTGAGAGAACGTAAATCTTGTTGACAGTCAGGCTCCTTAAAACTGGAGACTGAAAACATGAAGGGTTAGGAAAAACAGTCTTTTACAACTTTCAGTTTTTTATGCTGCTGTTGAAAGGCTGACCTCACTTTTCCTTTTAGCTTGTACATTATTGATCACAAAACAGGTATTATTCATTCATTACTGATAACTCGCCTCGCGGGTGCAATTTTCATGATAAAGACACAAACACAGATCATGTATTCCTGAAATATCCAGATAAAAACTGCATATCTTGTCACCTATTGGATGGCTTGGGTATTTTCAGTGTAAATTATTGCTTTCGGTATTCAAAGTTTGTAAATTAAAGTCACAAGTCATTGACGTGACCCTTCCATACATGTCTGTATTTTATCCAAAGCAGAGTTACTTTTTAAGCCCTGACTGCTAAATGTATAAAGATGCATTATGTACCACTCTGACCCAACCTCACATAAAAGGCACTGACATTACAATGACATATATGTGTGAAAAGACTTTTATAATGTATAGTTTCTCTTGAATACAGAATCAAAAATCTGTCTTCCCAGGTAACAATTTTTCAATCTAGGAACGTTTACTGAACGTTACAATTAAGATACAGAAATGCTAAAGGTGCCCAGGTTTATTGATGCTCCCACAACATTATCCCACTACTACAACTACAACTAAGAATAATAATATAAATCAAATTAAGGGTATGGGTAACACTGTCATTTTACACCTCAAAGGTCATGTAAAAAAATAGCTTTATTATAAAACATTATTATTCCAACATTAGTCATGTTAAAATGTTCAAGTAATAATGTTACTATACTAACAGTCAAAGAGACGGATAAAGACACAAGGATAGATAAAGATGGCCAATGGAAAGTTGCATGTGTTGCATCTCAGAGCCTGTGGATGCAAGGCAGGGAACAACCCAGGATGGGGCACCAACACCTCACAGGGCACACTCACACCTTTGAGCAATTTGGTAATTCCAGTTCAGCTTAGAGTATTTTAGGACTGACCAAAGTATGAGGAAACCCCACGATGACACGGAGAGAACATGCAAACGGCACACAGATGGAGCCATGGCGAGGACTCGAACCCTGGTGTGAAGCGACAATGCTCACCACTGCGGCACCACAACAGCCCCAGTACAGCTCATATTTAATGATAATTATTACATCATACATTCAAAGTGACGTTCAGTGAAATTCATAAAGATTTAATTCAGACATAAACATTTAAATGTCGATATGCTTGTGTCTTGCTGTTTTGAGGAAAACATATCAGCTTAGAATCAGTGTAATGAAATAACTTCTCCAGGGAAAAGACAGTGTTGAAATGAAAGCAAGATGCCATACTATACGAGGCAAAGAGCTTAGCCAGAAGATTCCTTATATCAAGGGAGAGGCGAGAGGTTTTAATGAATTTAGCTGTCAGTTTTGCCTGGAACATTGCGGCGAGCAAGGTAAATATATATTAAAGTCCGGCCCCCATCTTTCCAAATCTGTCTCTGCAAATGAATTACTGAGCCCTGGGTTCCTGAGGCGCTGAAAACATTTCTTCTCCTGCCTCTGCCTGACTTTCTGGGCACCTCAGCCACACGTCAGCGTTTCTGCAGAGCATTTCCATTAAGGTTTCATTTGGCTATCAGTCAAAAACATCATAATTAATTCCCACTGGACCCTGCTCAGGTGTAACCACTTATACACCGAAGGATATATACCCAGTTCCGTCATGAACTTTTAATTACAAGTCCAGTTTAGGGGTATTAAACGGCTTTTATTTCCTGTGTCTGAAAAAGTGATAATTTCTTTAATTCGATTTTCTTGAATCGTTTTTTTTTTCTACTGCAATTTTAATCACGTCTACATGTCCACACAGAAAATAATGTCAGACTGAGGTTGAAAAGTGTTTGCAGGAGCCGTACCCAGTAGCTATGCTAACTGCATGACGAATGTTTCAAACTAGGCACCACAAAGACAAGACACCAGTTATTCAGTTTGAATTAGTCAATAAATTGGCCGGGACTGTTATCATGAAGGATTGTTGTTCATCATGCAATTTTTATATTAATTTATCGATATATATCTTTTAAAAAAATAATAAAAAATGAGCAAGTATGCAAGTATGTAAAAGTCATAGCTAAATAGGTACCAGCAACTGCAGGTGTCTTATTGTTCACATTAGAATGTAAACACTATAATCTTTTTCTACATTTTCCTATGCTTGTCCCATGCTGGTAATAACAATTCAACTCTAAACTAAGCAGCCTTTGCCATAAATACCTGCACCAAGTTGCCATTAGTCTATCACCGGCACTCCAAACAGTGGGTGGCCAACCAATCAGGTTCCTGTGCACAACAGCCGCTGTCAATGAATATGGACAGATGCGGGTAAATGGCTGACAGAAATTGAAAGTGCAGGGCAACTGCGGCCTTGCGGCAATCAGAAACTGCCAGAGGATCCACCACGGGTGAAGGATTTCCGTGGCGTTTGGTCGGAAACCCTCTGAGATGCAGTTTTCACATCTCCTATTTTGCAGCCCTTGCACTTCGCACCACCTGTACGGGACGCCAGTCAAGACCAGCTTATGCAAATGACGGGTAATAGAATTACTTACATGTTCTACTATTAGCTTGTGATGCCCTGTGAAATTTAAATCGTTTGGAGTTCATTTAGACAACCGGCACCATCACAGCCTTCTGAGCCACACCTGTTCTGAATTTTAATCTAAGAGCAGCTACTGTTTGCCTCACGGGTCGACGCTGTGGGAGGAAGCCATCTTTCTTCCATCTGTGGGAATTCCAGATTTCCCAGAATGAAAGCAAAGGAGACCAGGAGTGAAATCTGGCCACTTGAATCAGACATAGAATAAATTTCGATGGATGGTGGAGGACCATGTTGCTCACAAGCACAGTTTGCTTTTACTTCCAGGAGACAAGTGGGAAAGACGTTCCAGTAACATTTTACTTAAAGCACCCATCTATAGTGCATTATTGATACATTCATAACACATTAAAATGCATACATAAAATATTATAAACATGACTATAACTATTTATAAAAAGGCATTAACCCACATTTATTATGCATTATGAATGCTCTGTGAAGCTCTCATCTATAATAAACTAAAGATACCTTCATAACACATTATAATGGTTGGTATAAGCATTAAGGATGATTTGTACTGCATTGTAAAGGTATCAATAGTGTGTTATGTAGCTTCATAACGCATTCATAATGCGTAAGAAGCATGGCTATGCCTTTTTATAAATATTTATAGGCATGTTTATATTGCTTTATTATGAATGCATTATAATACATTAACAATGTGTTTTGGTAAAAATCTGTCTGTAGGTAAAGTGTTACCAAGTAAAGTGTTACCAAGCTTCCTTTTTTAGTGGCACTACTGCTACTAAGCGGAGTAGAGTGAGTTTAGGGGGTGTCTGCTGCATTTAGCCAAAGGCACCAACGTGTAGCCATCAACAGCCTTTCACAGGATCCTTCATGACAAGAGCTGCAAACACAATGTTAGCAGGAATGACACACAGTTATTTCTTTAGCCCCTTGTATCATTAATGCAAACTGTGCCTTATTAGAGATGAACGGCAAATTATATTAGAGCACCTCCGAGCTTTTTTTCCTACGTCACTATTTGATTAAAAGGCGTACAGGCCCGTTTGTTGTTTTGTTGTTTCCTGCCACTCTAGTTGTAATGGGAGAAAGCCAGCGAGCCAATGGTAAGTTTGGGCATCAGGTATGAAAGCTAACAGCCATTTGTTTGGATTTTTATGGGATGGGACAGCATCTGAAGAATCCGGGGTGGCAGAATTTCACATATGATCCAGCGTGTAATAAATCGGTATGTAAAACTGGGGGCTGTAATGCAGGAATCACTGGGAGTCATGGCTGCAATCTGCAGAGGTGCATATGGTCCAAACGCCAACAGCCGAAATGGGGCAAAAGAGAGTAGCAGATAGTTAGATGACTGTCGTAACGAAAAGGCGGAAAAAATGTCCCATTCTCATTAACCCGTGATGCCTTAACAGATGCCCGCTAGACTATTTTAATGGACAGACCATTTTCATTAATTTAAGACTTTAGCTTCAGCAAAATAGTCAACCTGATATCAGAAGCAGTTAGAAATGGTTTTGCTCACGATTTGCGGGTTTCAGACAGTGTGAGTCCACTTGTGCTATTAACCTGAAACCCATTGATCCATCCATCTGTCCATTTTCTGTATAAGAATGTATGTATTAGTATAGGGGTTTGCTTTTCTGGTATTTATGTACAAAAACATGCACCCTTACTTACTGCCAGTTGTTGTGGTTGGTCTGTATTACGTACGGCAGTCTTCAGAGGCCTTAGGGCAGTCTTCCCCAGTTATTTTTCCCCCAAGGCCAAACTCTATCTAGCACAAAACCAGGGTTTCTTGTACTCTTATGTCTGTACACTGTAGGTCTTCAAATGTTTAGAGTGTAGCGTTAGTTGTGGTGGGGGTCTGGTGATGATAAAAGTTTGAGATATATTGCCTATATACGTCCCACCACCTCCTTTTCAGACCAGACATACTGGTTTCTTTCTTTTGCTTTATGATATTTCACATATTGCAAAATCTTCTGCTTGTTGCCTCTCCAGAAGAATGTTTTTTTTTGTCTTAGCTGCATCATGCCTTATAAGACCATGGCATAGAAGACTCTTCACAGCCTGGGCCTTGCTGCAAAATAACTCTGCTGAGTGAGAATGTGACCCTCAAACAGGTGCCCTTTAAGTGCAGTTTCTGTTCCCCATTGCATTTGCTGCCTCCAACTTGCACAGTTCCTTCGAATTTCTCTATGACAGCTTGAAAGATACATTTTGAAAGTCCATTGTTGCGGGTTGTTTGTCTCTGCCTATAGCCTTGTTATGGTAAATATTTTTTTAGACTTAATGTCTGTCAAAGTGTATCAGCTTAACCAATCCACAATCTCTCCTCATGTCAGCCCGGTATTTGATGTCAGGATCCACTATACTCATATTCTTGTTGAATGTGACTACTAGTACACCTTTTTTGGCTGTTAAATACTCATTAAGTGAAGTTAGTTGAATTGATGGGAAAATGTAACAAAAATACTGAACAAGTAGAGTAGACATTTGGCATCCAGAGCTGTGGTCTTCTAGATATTCAACAAGATTCACGTTTTTGGAGAACAGAATAAATTATTTTAATTGTATTACTCTTAAAAGACATAGCTTGCCTGATGTCAGGTTTTAGACCTTGCTTGTTGACCATGCACCGGGGGGAAAGGCATTACAACAGGGTGACAGTTCTAAGTCAAAAACACTAATCTCTTCAATTAGCTGCTTGCCTATTCAGACACTGTAATGTTACAAAATACACTGAGTAATCACTATGTAAGACTCAGGGCCCAGGGGCTCCTTGGGTTTATGTACTAAGGAAATTATCAGTTTGCTTGTCTTATGTCCAGCTGTGCATATAGATTTGCGCCATTGAGCTGGGATTTTGAAAGTGATCCCTCTCATTGTTTTCCAGAATATCAAACATACTCCTGCCTCATCAATATTTAAAACTAGGTTAAGCTCGATATTATATACTTTCAGTGAAATTCTAATGTATCCAAGAACATCTGCAAAGGCCCCTGCAAGAAAACGTATCCAATTTGCGTCCGCAAGGCTCATTAAAGGTCACTTAAGACAAATTGATCCAACTCGATTATGGCGACTGCTTACAGTGGAGCAAATAATGGATTAAATATTGAAAAATGGAAGAGTCCGGCCGACTTCTATACTGTAGCTGAATCACGTCACTATATCTGCGTGGAGCAGTGCCAGATTAACAGGACAGCGGTCGTGACATAGCTTAGCTCGTGCTTTGAAAGGACAGAACAAAGTGTCAGAAATTGCACGGAGGGATAAACGGCGATATTCCTGCTGTCTTTGTCAACACGGGGCCCCAGAATCACTGAGAGACTCGTCGCACTCATGTTGACAGGCACATCTATTCTCTTTATTTACTTATGTCCTTCTTTTAACCAGCAATTTAATTATCCTCTGAGCGCTTTGAGTCTATGTTCTGTATCACTTATGGCCTCCAATAGAAGGTGTGACAGCTTGGATACAACCAGGGCAAGTACATGTAGAAATTTTAGGGGTCAGCTTTGATTAGCATGGTGTCCCAGACGGATCACATTAGATAACTGCAGAATTATATACTATGCACACATATAAAGTATAAAGTGGCATGTAGTCATCTCATATTATGCCACATATGGTACCGTTAAGCTAATCATTCTGGGGCTTGGGGACTTTTCTGGTTATATGTATTTCAAATACACCCCATTTAAACGCCCCATAAGATAGTCTGGTTTGGTTCATGGGCTTGTGTTACACACACACACACACACACACACACACACACACAGGTCTGTCATTGCGGGGACTCTCCATTCAATTCTATGGGGAAAACTCAAATCCCAATATGATGACCTTATCTCTGACCCAGCCCTAAGCTTAAACATAAATAACCAAATAAAATAGTACATTTTTAGCATTTTTAGTTTGACTGCATCCGCAGATATTTAAGGGGGCGAGAAAAATGGTCCCCACAATGTCAAAATAAGAAGTTTTTATTACATTAAGGAGGCCATTTGGTCACACACACACACACACACACACACATACACATACATACATACATATATATAGCCATGCACACATATATTGGGGGTGGTGTGCGGCAGGAGACTTGCCTGGGATCAGAAGGTTGCTAGTTCAAGCCCAGCCTCAGCAGGACACATGTTCACAGGCTCCTTGGCAAGGCCCCTGGCCACACACCCTTTACCATCCCCCCCACCCCAGTTTGCTCTCACCTGCCTTCATGCAGAGCAAGGTGGAGCAAAGCAAAAGAGAAGAGAAACTTCCCTAGAGGGATTAATAAAGTATCACCTTTCTATATATGAATAACAACTTTAACATGATGAAATGGCTCCAAAATCTGGAACAAAGTACTTGGGAAAGGCAGGTAGATAAAGACAGGTAATTCTCCGTATTAAAATACAAAACTGTCATTAAGACAATTCATTATGGAGTGCATTGTGTATATATTAGCTATTGTGTATGGAGCTCTCTCTCTCTCTCTCTCCTTCTTTCTCTCTCTCTTTGCCCATCTTTGCCCTCAGTCAGCGCTCACTCAGGTTTGCACAAACATAATCACGACACTGTGATCGTGCGTCTCGGCTGTGAGATGCACGGGGGGAAGGGCAAGCTGTCTTGGGGAGAACTTGATGAAGGTTCACCGACTCTGGTTTTCCTAAAAGTAAGTGATAAATTAACATTTAGTGCACTGTTAGTACATTCTTGTTACGGTAGTCATATAAATCATTCGGAAACATAGTATAACAATAATATTTATTATATTCCATTACTTAATTATGTAATAATATACCCAAGGTGGACTAGCATCCCATCCATGGTGCGCCCAGCCTAGTACCATGTGCTGTCTGGGATACACTTCAGACCCCCCGGCGACCCTGACCAGGATAAACAGTTAGATACCTTCATGAAATATTATGAACACGCCAAGCGTCACCCTGATGAGGATATCAATCAAACACAGGGCACCAAATTCATATTTGACATTTAGAAGACTAATCAATAGTTATTTTAAATGTATTGCTGTTATTATTCTATGAATATAATTAATGAGCAGGACAATATTTCATGCAAGAGAATATCTCTATCTTGTGTTTTAAGTAAGAATTGTGAATAATTGCTGAATTGAACTTGTTGCTTAAGGTTTAAGCTGTCAGGTTCCCACCTGCTGCTTGTCATCTTCAGTAAATTAGATTAAACGATGTGTAGGAATATTCACGGACTCAGGTTTTCAGCACTGCTGATATTAATTAGACAAATGTTCCTGGTATTAATCACCTCTGTTCATGCTGTGACGCCTGTATGCCTTGATTTGGACACATACCAGTGCATCCTAAGTTACCTCACACTCCTGTTCATGTTTTCTGATTCACGATGCCATCACCCACCCACAGGTGAGAGAGAGAGAGAGAGAGAGAGAGAGAGAGAGGTCGTCACATATTTAAGCAGCTGAACTTTATGCTCACAACCTCTCTGGATTATTTTATGAAAAATCTGGGGCTAACAAGCTAATATAGAGAAGCGTCCAATGGGCCGTAATTGAATCCCGGTGCTGATGCACCTAAACCACGAAGCAGTGCTTCTCGCAGGATGAAAAGCAACGGCGCACCCTTCACAGGGCGGCTGAACTCTAGCTATTTTCACGCTTCATTAAAGTTATAATGGGCGAGTGGGTGTTTGTTTCGTGATTCCTCTCGAAAGGTAGAACATGCACTTCATTAAGCTACACCCACACCGAAGATATTTTCTAATCGTTTCCTGAGTGGGTTCATTCGCAGGCTCTCTGTGAGAATATGTATTTCTATGGGTTTCCAGCCTTCTTTTGGGTTTATGAAATTGTGGCCGGTTCCTCAGATGAGAAGGCACCGAATTCGGGCTGACCCGACCCCCCCCCCCCCCCTTCAGAGCCACTTAAGACAACTCCAGTCTGACACCCAAGCATGTCTGCTATGCATAATTCGGTTCTCCGTGGACAGAGCTCCGCATTTCATACTGCGAGACAGAAGAGACTCCGCTGGGGTTTTTTTCCCCCCCACAGTCTTGCCTTCAACCTCCTGGATTTTGGACACTTACTGTAAAAGGTAACAGGGAAATGCTTTTCCACTCCAACACGCCCACAGTAGGATGAGAAAAACGGTAGTAAAAACAATTATATTGTTTTGGACACACTTATAAAGTGGGTGCTGTGTTTATCTCCATAATGGTGTGGAGAGGCCACGTCCTGTCATCCAGGCATGACGAATCAATTCAGCACTATTCCGTGGCCCCGGATAATATAACATCACTGTTATTCAGAAGAAACAGAGAAGATAAAGAAGCCCTGAAGACTCTATTTGCATATAATACAAGTATATGTATTTAATTACTTCTTATTTTGTATTTATTAACCATTTCATTGTCTCATCTTGTGTCATTTCAGCCTCCCATAGATATAGGTATGACGACTACTCTCCATCAACATCAACTACGAATGTGTTACATTGTAAAATAACAAAGCAGAGTTTTCACAAGAAGCTCGGCAGACAGCTTGTGTTACTGTGGTATTCCTTTGTGCGTCTCGAAGGTGCCAATGAAAATGAATTCATTTTTTATTGACGTTCTTGAACGTTAAAGCTATAGTAGCAGGAACACCAACTTTGTATTTCTGTTCATTTTCCCTTGTGTCAGTTTAGAAAGTATAACCTGTTTGTTCCGGTCTTCTCCTATCTCTTTATTCTGGAACCAGTATGTCTTGAAAATTTGAAAAATATGATAAAAAATATTCCAGTATGAAAAGACATTTTAGGTATTTTCATACCTATATAATACCGCAATACAAATAAAATTATAATAGTATTTTTTATTACAAGAAAAATGTTGTTTACAAGATTATTAAGTATTTGACACATAATTGTAAATTGTTTTATGAAAAAAAAAATGGATGATAAAATGTTTTCTTTTGTCTTTGCACTATACCCTATAGTATGTTTAAGCGATGCTGCCTCTAATATTGAGATGATACTGAAGGGCCTGATTATCTGTATCAGGTATGTTAAATTAGGGTGGCAGGTAATCTCTGCAGGTTGGCAGAGCTTCAGTGGAAGGATTGGCCAGCCTTGCACTATACTATGCATATAACACCAATCTCTGCTCAGATTCTGCCACATACATTCCGTATTATCTTTTATCAAGCAAAATAACTTTACTATTGTGGCATTTATATACTCATACCAGGTGAAGTGCTAGACTCAATTTCCCATGAAGCATCACTGCCATGTAGGAAAGAGCAGCGTGGATGACACCAAAACGCTCGGCGGGGGGTCTATGGAACAGCCAAGTGCTGACTGTGATCAGCGCACCAGGAAGCAAAACACGATGATGCCAGTGTTATTGTTCAGAAGAAAGCTCAGTTGAATTAGTTCCACGTTAAGACTGAATCTGCGTTGCCACTGGCCACTGGCAAGTGTATCAAAAGCAGGTCACAGCCTTAATTGTTGCCCAGTGGATTATCGTTACCTGGGGATAGTACTTTCCTTGAGAGTACTACAGCAAGATGCTTGTAGTAGTTATCTTCAAGAATCTTCATTCACATCCTACGTGTATATGAAATTTTTCATTAATATGCTTAAATGGATCATTTTTGATCATTTGGATAGTTTCACATGCTTGAATAAAGGAATTAACATGGCAATTAAGGAAAGCCTCCAAACCGACTGAGGAACACATGGATCTGGAGACAATCTTCAGTTGGAGTTACAGGCAAATCGCAAGTAAAATCAAAGTCACCTATACTGAAATTTGCACATATTATTTCCCCCCTGCCTTATGCAGGTAAATGGAGTACTGGTACAATCTCTCAACGTTGCTTTCGTTTTTTGCAGCTCGTTCAGTCAGTGTCACGCGGCTATTTGCATTTTATTGATCTGCAAGCCTACCGCAGGCCTCCAAGCGCTTACGCGGCCTTGCCTGCTTTACCCAGTAATGTGGGGCCGCCCCCAGTGCTGACAAGCATGCCGCAGTGCAATTCTCCTCTCCATTAAGGCTACTCTCCTTCCGTTTACAGACTTGGCATAAGCGTAGTGCACAAATAGACTGGGAGCACATAAAGGGATGGAAGCTCAGGGCGCCCAAAAGCCACAGTCACGTTCCCCAGACCCGGCGTGGTCGCTTCTGCAGCTCCAGACTTTAGACATTGATACTATGCATTGTGATTGTGACAAACACAGACCAAACCGTCAGATACTGGGTTAGATGTAAGTAATGTTATAGATAAGTTTTGATCTATACATTAGTTAGAGGTAGGTTTAGGGTTGACGTCAGGGTTGGAACTAGGGTTTATTAGGATTTGAGCTACTGTTAGGGTTGCTATTAGTATTAGTGCTGGAGTTAGGCTTAGATTTAGGTCTAAGATTAGGCTTTGCCTTGGACTGGCTATTTTGGTTTTGGAGAGAAAACAGTGGAAAAACAAAAATGGGAGTTTTTAGTAGGATGGGTTTAGGGAAGTTATAGTCTAATGTTAGGGCTTAGGTTTAGGGCTAGGAGTTGGGTTTAGGATTAGTTTTAGGGCTAATATAAGGGTTAGGCTTAGATAAGTGGCTTAATTATGAATCAGGTATCCAGGTTCTAAATCTAGTTGCATTCTCCAGCTTCCCTTTTCTATTAGCTGAACTTATTTGTGTTTCTGGTCCTGAAAGACCTGCTTATGTTCTACTCCCTATCTAGACAAGTGATTAACCAAGTGCTTGTTTTTGTTATAGACGTCGTTTCAGTCTTGTCTTTAGTGCGTTGCCCCAACATACTTTTTGTCACGGTGTGTACATGTAATGTAATGGATGTAATGACAAACACGAGGGGTATTTTTTGTTTCTGAAGACATGCTTTGCTAGATGGGAACATCTGTACCTGCAATGGATAAGAGTCTGGGTTGGTGGAAGTTTCTGGTCCATAGAAGGCAATCTATTGGGTGTAATGAGGAGAATTTTGACATGACCAGGAAATCTTGTAGATTGTTATTTTTTTGAAAAATTATTTTGAGGATGTTCAGTTGTGGTTGTGTGCAATGTGCATATCTGAAGTTCAGTTTCCTTCTGCTAACAAGCGATAAGGATTATGATGAGTAGGTTGTGATTAACGGTATGACTTGTTTGGAGTCTGGCACTATGTGTTGCTCCTCTCCTCTTAGACTGTTGAGTGTGGATGCATTAAGACATAGTTTTGGTTCCTCTGTTATTCCTCTGAGAAAAGGCAGTAAAAACAACTGAGTTGTAATTTAATTAGACACTTGAATGTGTATTTCGGGTGATAACTAGTTTGTGTAGTGGGGAGTATGTATCATATTGTAGGCTGGTCTTTAGTAGTTTATGACCCTTCTGGGGATCTGCAAAGTAAACTGTGAATCCAAAGAATTACTGGTATATTTTTCAGTGCTGCATTTAACCTTAATGAGTGCATGATTTCCTGTGTCTGAGAGAAGAGGGAATGTCCATGGGACCAGACTGCAGGTACCTGTAGTATATGTAGGATACTTACCTGGCAGGGGAGATACCATGATCATGAAGGTGGTTCACCCAGGGTGAGGCCCAGCCTTTGCACTTTGGCTGTGTTGACCCCTGCATAATTTCTGGCAGTGGGGGATTGCATTTGCGTTCTCCCCTGAATTTTTCTTAGGGCAGTGATGGCTTGGTGGTTAGGGAAGTGCACTTGTAATTCAAAGACTGCAGGTTCGAATCCCCCACCAGCAAGAAGTACCACTGAGGTACCCTAAACAAGGTACTGTCCCCAAGCACTGCTCCCTGGTTGCTGAATTATCTGCCCCCTGCTGTCATGAAAGTCACATATGGGTTAAAAGCAGAGGACACGTTTAGTTGTTACACACTGTGTGCTGTGGTGTGTTACCACTGATCACTAAATTCTGATGATGGGTGATTTTTCCAAACAGACTGTTTTTTCGAGTCAGCCATATATATTAGAATTTTCATACCAATAACTGTTCTCTTTGTCTGTGAATAGGCTTGTGAATCAAATTGAAAATGATTTTTCATTTATAGTTAAGTTTAGGGTTGACTTAAGGGTTATCCCTCACCCTTGCTGTTACACTAATAGTAAGCCTAAGTCTACCTGTAAGCTCAGGCCTTACATAGATAAGCCTTAGGTTTAGTCTAATCATATATCTTAGCCCAACTCTAAGCCCAAGTCATAACCCTACCCACAACTCTAACCCTCATCCAGGCTTCAACCCTAAAGGAAATCCTAACCCCTAAGTCTAACCTTAACCCTAATAGCAACCCAACCCCAAACCCTAGCTCCACCCTTATTAGCAATCATATCCCTGATGCCATCCCTAGCCCATTCCATAATGCCAAACCTTCTACCTTAGATCCAACACTAACATCATCTCCATCCTTAATGCCAACCCTTAGCCTAGCTTTAACTAACTATATACACTCACCTAAAAGATTATTAGGAACACCATACTAATACGGTGTTTGACGCCCCTTTCACCTTCAGAACTGCTTTAATTCTATGTGGCATTGATTCAACAAGTTGCTGAAAGCATTCTTTAGAAATGTTGGCCCGTATTGATAGGATAGCATATTGCAGTTGATGGAGATTTGTGGGATGCACATCCAGGGCACAAAGCTCCCATTCCACCACATCCCAAAGATGCTCTATTGGGTTGAGATCTGGTGACTGTGGGGGCCATTTTAGTACAG